>CM019928.1:0-160677 GCA_009764595.1 Geothlypis trichas
CCTGAAAAAACAACCCCCATGCCGCCGAGAATGCTGATTTTGAACATCGGCAGCCGGGCTGCCCCTGCCCCCAGTTGCCAGGCCATGCCTTCTGCCCTGAAGGAGAGGCCGGAGCCCTGTTCCCCTGTCCCGGCTCCCCCTGCAGGGGCAGCCCCGGGACAGTCCGAAGAACTCGGTAAGGAAATCACGCTGGGTGCAGGAGCTGCCGCTGCAGCTGCCGCCGGCAGTGGCGGGACAGAGGAGGACTCCGAGGGTCGCGCGGGCTCAACGCTGGTCTCAGCATCGGGAAACAGCTCGGCAGGAGGTGGAACGGGGTCGACAGTGTCGGGGGGCGGCGGCGGCTGCTCAGCTGCAGGTCCGTCGCCTAGCAACACAGGCGCGACCACGGGCGGGGCCACCCACCGCTTTCTCGGCGCTGGCTGGGGGGCGGCCGTGGGAGGGACCCGATGGGGAAGCACCCGCGGGGCGGGTCGGGGGCCCTCTGGCCCGGGAGGCGGGATTCGCTGCCGTGTTCTCGGCGCAGGCCAGGGCGGCACCCGCGGGGCGGATTGGGGCGGCCCCGCAATGCCGGGAAGTGTGACCCCATGAGCCGGTACCGCTAGCAGCTCTGGCTGGGGCAGGGTCCACGGGGCTGGCCGAAGCAGCGCCGCCCGCTCTTCATCCCGCGAAGAGAAGGAAGGGGGGGGGAGAGACGAGTCTTCCTGAGCATGCTCAGAAAACGCAGAGAAAAAAACTTTCTCGGCTCGGGGGGAAAATTCGACCCCCTGCTCGTGTTCAAGCAGTTCATCCCCCTCCAAAGGGTCTCCTCCCGCTGAAGTCGGGGGAAACGGAGCTAGACCGTAGCAATTAGCAACCCAGGAAAAAACAGCTGATCTCTGTTCCAAAACTGGAAAAAGAATTTGAAATGTTAGATAAATCCGAGGATATTCCAAACCTCGGTCCAAAGCAAATTGAAAAATGGAGTTCATGCACTCCCACAAGAAAATATCAAGGGCATATAACACATTTGTAAAAAAACCAAAAAGCTTTGCCCATCGAAAAAAATCATAAAAATGCCTTTCTAATAGAAGAATTCCAAGAATTCCATCCTCTTCACCCCATTTTTGCCAGAGGGCAATAAGTTTCTCCTCTGAAGGGGAGAATGGAACCTCAGCCTCTGGGGGAGAAAATCTCCAGAGCAGCAGTCACAGACTACGAATGGCCACATCTTCAGGAGGGGAAAAGCTAACAGTACCTTGAGACAGTGTCCAACGCTCTCTGGCCAGCTGCATGGTGCTGCTAGGCGTTCCGAACATCTTCCTCAAGGCTTTTCAGAAGGCTCACTCTGTGGTCAGCCTTGGCTGTGAACTCAGTCCAAAATCAGGATCTTCCGTTCTTCAGCTCCTGGCTAGATCCACTTCTGTGATCAGTGTCCTCTTTCAGTCGAGGGTCACCAGTTGTTGTCAGTGTTCAGAGGCGTTTATTAGAGGATGGATGAGACAGGATCTTGATTCCATGATCAGAAGGCTAGATTTATTATGTTAGGATATATATATATAACATTATAACTATACTACATAATTATAGAAAGGCAAGAGCTTCTTCTCAAGCTGCTAAGCTAAGAGAGAGATCGAAAGGAATGAATAACAATGTCTGTGTCTCAGCACAGAGCGATAACAGTCCTGCCTGTTGCATTCCATAACAGCAGATAATAATTGTTTACATTTGCTGCTGAGCCTTCTCAGCTCCAGCAAGGAAAAATCCTAAGAAAGGAGTTTTCAAGAAGAATGGCTGTGACACTTAGCGGGTGAACCAAGACACTTCTAGCTTTCAAGGCAAGGTGTTTGACAGCAGCCTCCAAAAGGCTCAGGCTGTTGGATGAAAAGGTGAAAAAACTGAGGTGAATGGGGGGAAATTTCACTTCTGGTTTATGCCATAGATTCAGCCAGATGATCAACGATCATTAGTTTAATGAGGTACCAGCATAGTCTTTCACTGTTTCAGATCCCCAAAAGCTTAAACCATCCCGCAGCTTCTTCCTTGCAACAAGTGCCACAACCAAAAGCCAGGCCTGGCCATCACCTTCTCCTCGCAACCTACAAGCTCTGCCAAGTGCACCAGTGATTCTCACTTTCCCTCTTAGCTACACGGACAAGCTCATCCTGTCCGTGTCTCTGAGTCCTTAGTGAACCCAAACAGCGGTTCACCTTCAAACAGCTCAGTGTGCCAGAACAGAAAGCTTTCACTGACCTGTCCCCTTGCCTTTTCCTTGCAGCCTTTTATTTTCAGAGCACGCACCGAGGCATTGCACTTTACTTCTCAGCTGAGTGCATTGCCATATTGCTGGAGTCCCATGCGTCCATCTCCTTCTCGCACAAACTGCTTCTGTAGAAACATGCTCGTGTGATGTGCTTTCCTGCTCAGCTATTCACACTGTCACATTCTATGTCCTGCTTGCAGTCTGAATCTAAACGGAGAAGTTTCTGGCTATGTCTCACACACTCAGATGTGCCAGGATGAAAAGGTTGCTTGGACTTTACCACTTATGTTTGAAAAAATCCATTCACTCCACAATCAAGAGACAGCTTTCTTTGCTTTACATCCTGCAAACTTCACACACACACACACACACACGCACACACACACACACACACACACACATATGAGAGCTATGCACTTTCTTTCTTTCTTTCTTAGGTGCACTCACCTATTTCCCACCTTGACCTCTCTACCACTTCTCTCTTGGCCTTGCTGTGCATGGACATTTCCTGTTAAGATACTCATAGTGTTGCCTATCTCTACCCAACATTGCCTTGCCTTTTCTACCCAATCTTGCATTTCCTTGTCATTGCTGACCATTCCTTTCTTTTCCTTTGTTTTTGGGACCCATGCATGTCCTTCCCTTGCCCTTCATACCAAGCCAGTGCCTTGCATTGACCTGCTCACCTATCCTTCTTTTACTTCCCAGTTGCCCAGCTCCAATCTTTCATTTCCTTCTCCTTCGAGGACTCTTCTTGCCTTGCCTCTCTCTCTTTTGTGTTGCCTGGCAAAGCCACCACTTGTCTTGCCTTGCCCCTGAACCCCTTCCTTGCCTTGGATTACTTTGCTCACCAGTCCCCTACCTGGAATTCACCACCTCTCTTTTTGTGGAATTTTTTCAACTTGCATTGCCCTGCCTGCTTCTCCTAGGATTCTCCAGGCTTCCACTGGCTTTTTTTTTCTCAAGGCCCCAGCATTTCAGGAGCATGTGAGAGGAAGCCTGGAGGAGGTCACGTGCAAGCACACCTATCTGTCCTGACAGCTTTCTTCTAACATCTATCCTTAAATGTCTTGAATTTTGGACACAAAATTCATCTTTCATCCTTGACCTTCAGGAGCAGAGGGACAGATCTTTTGCATACAAAGGAAAGCAGGCAACCCAAGTGTCTTAGGTGCAGATTAGAGATGACCCATGCAAGATCAAGGCTGGACAGAGCAGTCTGTCCAGGCCACTTTTGTGTACCAGCAAACTTTGAATGGACCTGCCACTTGCCTTGCTTTGGCAACCTAACAGTTTCCTTGCCTTGCCTTGCTGAATCTCCATTGCTTTGCATTCCCTTGCTTGCCCATGCCTCACATTAGACCTGTCTACAGTTTTCCTACAGGGCTTTGCCTTGCCTAGCCCTTCCTGTTACCATTACTTCCCAAGCCCAGCCTTGCCTCTAACTTCTGGGACTTCTCTCACCTACCACTCCATTGGCTTCCCCTCACAGCTTCAGTCTTGCCAACCTCTCCCTTGACTTGCCTACAATTGCCTACACTTGCTTTGTATTGCCTTACCTGGAAGGCAAGGCAAAGAGTGGTAGGCAAGGCAAAGCAAAGCCAGGAAGTTATTTGTAGGGCTAGGCAAGGCAGACATATGCAAGCAAGCAAAGCTAGATGTTAGGGTGCATGAAACAAGAAAGCCTTATAAATAGGATTGCCTGGCAAAAGATTTTGAGAATATAGAAACTATAAGCGAGACTGAAATGAAAGCAAGTTTTGAGATCCCTTAGTTACTGAACAACTGGAAAACAATGGTGTGGCCGGTTGAAGATAATTCCCTTTTGATGAAACAATACCCTCTGCTTGCAGACAGGTCCAAGGGTCAGAGCAGACCCTGCCAGCTTAGCAGAAGGGGTCCAAAGAGGAGTTTTTAGGGTTTAAAATGTAACACAGTATGGTAATGTAGTGATTCTTATAGGTTGTATGGAAATGCTATAGGATTTGTATATTGTACTAGATTGGTTAGTAAGAATCAGAATATTCAACACAGAAGATGATTTATAATATTGTAATGGGAACTTCGACCCCTTTTTTATTCCCTTCCCTTCTCTTCTCTTTGCTCTTTCCACTGCATTCCTACACTCTTAGTTCTCACCCCTTTTACTCTCTTACGTTCTACCCCTCTCTTCTCTTGGGCCTGCTCCGAGCTGTGGCTGGCAGCTCCCAGCAGGGCCCCGCACCCACGCCCTTTGCAATAAACCCCAAGTTCCAGCCCTGGCTGCAGAGATCTCTTGTCTCCGTTCGTCCCGACCGTGCAACCCCCACACCCGCTCCGACACTAGGGTAGGTTAGGCTACGAAAACTAGGCATGGTACTGGAGGCAAGGCAAAGCCAAGTGACTTGGAGTGCCTTTCCTTGCTTGGCAAGTAAAAGATATGGTGGCAGTGTTGGTAGGGCAACTGATAAGGTATTGAGGGGAGGTATAGTCCAGCAAGACATTTCTGTCCTGGGCCCTTTTGTGTAGGAGCCATTGTTGGACAGAGTCAGTACTGGATGTGGTATGCAACTTTTGCTCGGTAAGTTCCTGAAGGAGAACAGCAATGTTTTCTCATGGGAAGGAAAGAACTTAAACCCAGTGTTGGAGGTGTAGATAAGAAGCTGTGTCGTGGAGCTTAAGGGCGGCAGCAACTTTCTATCCTGGCATATTTGGTTTGGAAGCACTTACTCAATTTGCACAATCATGGAGACGGTATCCATCTTTGGAAGGCAGTCTCCTTCCTGAAAGAATCCATTTGGCATGTGTTTTCCACTTCCTCGAGGCAGCCTTCGTGAAATTCTGCCAGCACACTTCTTTTGGACCAGGTAAAGAGCTGCTCTGGGTCTTGGCGTGCAACTTAGCTAGTGCCCTGCGCAGGTAATGCCCAATAGCAGTGTTCTGACACCTTTGTATAGGATCGAGCCCTGGATGTTTTGGATTTTGGAGGAGGGGATGCCATTTCTTTTGAGATGGGCTTCTAGTTCCTCCTCTCTTTGGCAAAGTTTGGATGGGCTTTGGGACCACTGGGACCACTTTGGGTGGTCTCAGTGAATTGAAAGGCTTTTCCCAATAGGCAGTTCTCTTGGTTTGAGTTGTTGAACTGTCAGTGGGAATGCAGAGGCCAGGCCTCTGCAGGACAGGTTTTTGTCCCTTGTAGCTTTAGGCTTATGGTGGTGCCTAGAGCTGAGAAGGAAAGTAGTGATAGCAGGGTGTTTCTAGTTTCTAGTTTGATGGGTGCAATTGAAATCGTAGGCAGCAAAGAGCTTTCTCCACCAGCAGTTTTGCGAGCTCTGTTGAGAGCTCGGCTGACATTTTCAAGTTTATTACCAGAGTCTACGAGACAGAAATGATTGTTAGGGCAGAAGAGCTGGTGTTGAATGTGGGGCAAAGAAGAGTATCCACTTGGAAGGGGAAGATCAGTGAAATCTTTTTGTCCCCACACAGCTGATTGGAGAGCAGGGACATTTCTGACTTGGCTGTGTCCTGGGGTGGTTTTGAACTGTGCTCGGTGCGTTTCCTTGTTTTGTGGGTTGACAATGCTGTGGTGTGGTTATTTAGGTGAGCACTAACAGTGCCCAGGAAAATGTGGGAATCCTAAAAATTAGAAGGTTTTAAGAAAGTTAGGAAAAGGCAGGCCTCTGACAGTAAAGACAGGGAAATGCTAAAGCTGCAGAAAAATTAGTATTATAGACGTGAGAAATAGAACAATAGGCCTATGTTAGGTGCTGCCTTAAGTGGTAACAAGTTTACTTAATGTATATCTTTAGAAGGTTAGAATTTGAATAGAGCCTTGTGCCTTGTTTCTTATGAACAAGCTATTGTGTTTGAAAGTAGGCTACAATTGTTTTAACCAACGCTACGTGTGCTTTATATGATTGGATAGAAGTATTGTCAATGTTCTTGTACTCTATGTGTGATTGGCTGAAACGCAGATGGAAATGGCTTTATGATATGCTGTAACATTACGTCTCTTTGGCATTCTGCTTGATTCAGTGAGATGGTTGCATCTGTTGTCTCCATTGTTGTAACAATGTGCTGAGACTGATGCTTGAATAAACCTCTCAGACACTGAACAAGGAGTGTCCCGTCCTGTTCGTGTTGTATATAATTTGCCAGGGCAGAAAAAGACATGCACTTTTCTAGCCCAGCCCCATTTGTGTGGGAGCAGTGTGGGAGCAAGAGCTCCGCTGTGGATCCTGGCTCTTGGGCACTGACAGAATGGGATCCTGCATGTAGCAGAGAAGGAAGAGGAATAATTTCTTTGTTGGCTGCACAGTTTAGAAGCTTCAAAATAAAAGGCAATCGCAGCACGGCCTCTTCATTTTAGAACGTTTTCTGAGCCATCAGCTGCTCAACATGTAACTTGCACCCAGTGAACTGCATCCAGCTCCCTGGAGATATGTGCTTTCCCTCAAGATCTACGTACCATCTTGCACTCTAATGCTTGAAGATGCCAAACTGCTTTAAAATGTCCAGCGGTTGCTCTCAAAGAAAAAGTTCTACAACAAAAAGGCAGTGCTGGACATAACGGGCCCTTTTGCAGTCTGTCAACCAAATGAAACATACTAGCGATTTGCACCTTCTTTCTCAATTATATATATACATGTCACAGCACATTCTCTCGAAGTGGCAGAGACTATTGTTACAGCCAAGTGTTTTCAGCTGCACTTCTGACTGACAGATGTGCCAGGACAGAAGGCATTTGGCAACTTACCCTCTTTCCTGTGCAAACTGACATTGGCAGCCCAAATATTTTCACATTCTCTCATTGTGGCTGTGTCCAAGCAGCTAGAGGTCACAAAGGTGTCAAGACAGAAGATTGTTGCTGACATCTTCTGTGAAAAATCCTTTCTTAGGATTTTTCCTGCTGGAGCTGAGAACTTTCAGCAACAAAAGTAAACAATTATTATCTGCTGCTGTGGAATGCAACAGGTCCACCTGTGATTGGTCTTCTGTAGGTGTCTGGATTTACTGACCACTCACAGTGGAGCTGCTATCGCTCTCTGCCGAGAGACAGACCTTTGTTATTCATTCTTTCTATTCTATTCTTAGCTTAGCCAGCTTCTGAAGAAGCTCCTTTCCTTTCTATTCCTATGTAGTATAGTTATAATATTATATATATATCATAAGATAATAAATCAAGCCTTCTGATAATGGAATCAAGATCCTGTCTCATCCATCCTCTAATAAACGCCTCTGAACACTGACAACAACTGGTGACCCTCGACTGAAAGAGGACACTGATCACAGAAGTGGATCTAGCCAGGAGCTGAAGAACGGAAGATCCTGATTTTGGACTGAGTTCACAGCCAAGGCTGACCACAGAGTGAGCCTTCTGAAAAGCCTTGAGGAAGATGTTCGGAACGCGTAGCAGCACCATGCAGCTGGCCAGAGAGCGTTGGACACTGTCTCAAGGTACTGTTAGCTTTTCCCCTCCTGAAGATGTGGCCATTCGTAGTCTGTGACTGCTGCTCTGGAGATTTTCTCCCCCAGAGGCTGAGGTTCCATTCTCCCCTTCAGAGGAGAAACTTATTGCCCTCTGGCAAAAATGGGGTGAAGAGGATGGAATTCTTGGAATTTTCCTGTCAGAAAGACACTTATATGAGTTCTTTCAATGGGCAAAGCTTTTTGGTTTTTTTCGGAGCATGCACAGATGGAGCCGTTTGCCCCCCCCACCCCGGGGGATGAAGAGATGGGGGCGGCATCGGCCTTCGAGATCCCGCATCCTGGACCCACCCCGCGGCCGCTTCCCCGCCAGCATCTGTGTCGCTAGGCGACACCGATCCGCTGCTTTTGGAGTCTGCAGTGGTGCTTCCAGCGCCTCCCTCAGAGGCAGAGCACATGCCTCCGCTGCTGCTCCTGGAGCCGAGCGACCCAACAATGGTGTGTTCCCGCTCACCCTTGCCGCCCCTACAGGCCCCACCGGCCACCCCAGCAGTTTGGCTGCCGTCAGGGACTACGTCCTCCATGTCTGCGTCAGAGGCTGCCCTGGAACTGGCAGCTTGTTCGAACTCAGACCATCCCAGGTTGTCTGCAGCAGCAGCGCCAGTGGCTGGCCTCTCCTTCCGTGGAGGAGGCGTGGCTGGACAGCTCGCTGTTTGTTCAGCCCAGCTGCCTGTGTTCAAAGTCAACATTCTCGGCGGTTTGTGGGCTGTTTCTTCGGTTATTGCCCCTTGGAGGCAGATGGGAGCAACACCTTCTGCATTTGCATTGCAGAGGCAGAGGGCACAGCAGGAAGTGACCATCGCTCATTTGCTGTGGGGAACAAACATTCCTAGACCCGAGATGAGGGTTCTTGAGACAGCTTCTATTCCCCTGCTGATGGGATGTCTCAGTGATTGTGGGGAAAGGAAGCGTTTGGTCACCTGTTCTGCCACTCTACTGGCAGCAGGGTGCAGGTCTGTTACAAGGCAGATCCTGCCTCGGGGCCTGGGCCTGGGCTGCTTGGCCTCCTTGGCCCAGGGCCACCTCCCAGCCTCCTGTTGCTTTTGGGGGTGTTGTTTCCCCCTTCTGGTCCTGGGCCACCTTTCTGTGGGCCAGGTCTGGGGGCCAGGGCCCCCAGGGCCTTTCTCAGGTTGCACTGCTGCTGCTGCTGCTGCTCTTTCCCAAAAAAAAAAAAAACCACCACCAAAAAAACCCACCAAAAAACCCCAATTAAATATAAAGGGTTGAAAGAGCAATAGCAGCTCAAAAGGATTGAAGGGCCAAAAATTAGCTTCAGCCCAAGTTAAGGGCTGTGGCAGGACACTCTAGAAGTTGTCGCAAATTGTTTGAAATTGTTTGATAACTATTGATGGACTTTTCTGCCAGAAGCTTGTTTCAGGACCAAAAAGGACTTCCAGATATGTCAAAGAGGAACATCTTCAGTCCATGGACTTTTCCTGAAACACAGCTCCTTGGAATTGAATTCTTTGCATTGTTTTTGTATTTTCTTATATTGTAAAATTGTTTTAGTGATGTGATAGAATTTTATATTTTACCGGTGAAGAAATTTCTTGTTCATTCCACACCATCTTTTTTCTCTTTAATTTAACTAAATAAAGAAAGGTGACATGTCGCTAACATCTTCTGTGAAAAATCCTTTCTTAGGATTTTTCCTGCTGGAGCTGAGAACTTTCAGCAACAAAAGTAAACAATTATTATCTGCTGCTGTGGAATGCAACAGGTCCACCTGTGATTGGTCTTCTGTAGGTGTCTGGATTTACTGACCACTCACAGTGGAGCTGCTATCGCTCTCTGCCCCGAGACAGACCTTTGTTATTTTAAGAAGCCGTGGGGGTTCTTAATAGCGGAGCATTGGCTCGAGACCTCTATCCCCAGAAGGACAAAGGTTCCGGAGACCAGCTCACTTGGACCCAAGCCACGGGGGAGCCTTCCAGCCAGCAGGGTGATAACAGCTCTTATAGTGATTGTCAGCTCTTTGGGATTTCAGCTGCTGCTAGGCTTGGCTTCCTCGGGCATAGGCTTCAGGCAGACGTAGAGACAGGAGAAGAGGAGACACCGGCTGTTCCACAGAGATGGTTTATTCGGGGGGACGTGAAAGAACCCGGTTCTTCTTCTTCTCCGTTAGTATGGTACAGTAAGCTACTTTTATACCCTTGGCCAGGCTCCAAACTTGACCAATGGACAAAGGTTAGAAGGACTACAAGGACCAATAGTAGGGTTAACAAGGCTTTTCTCCTTATAAGGGTACAAAGATACGTTGTGAGTCTGGGGTCGGAACACCTCTCTGCTGCTGTGTCAGCATTCCCATTGTTAAAGCCTCCACAGTGCCTTGGCCAGGCTTGTGGTGTTTACTACAATTCCACTTTCTGTTTTTACAAAAAGGCGTTTGCTATAGTTCTTTTGAAACAGTGGAGAAGGCATGAGAACACGGCCAGTACAATAACAATTACAAGGAGAATTAACAATATTCCCTTAACCAAAGATGCAACCCATCCTGTTAATCCCCACTGCCCAAAAAGTTCATTGACCCAGTCTGGGACTCCTTCTACTTTCAAGTCCTTCACGAGATCTTTCAGTTTCTGGATATTCGCATGGATGGATTCCGAACGTGAAGAGAGGTTGAAGCAGCACATTCCTTCGAAGTCCTCACAACCGTGTCCGTAGGCAAGCAGCAGGAAGTCGATTGCTGCTCGATTTTGGAGCGAAGCCTGTCTGGTGGTTTCTTCTTCCTTTAAGAGATCACTCAGGGCTGCAGATGTGGCATTAGCTTGTTTGCTGAGCCAGCACCCAAGTTGATTGATTTCACTGAGGACTTTAGCAGCAGCTACCCAGGGTAAAACCAGTGAGATAGCAATCTTTTTTGGTTTGTTCCAATCATATAATTTAGGATCACAATTTTCCTCAAATTCAGTGTAGGACCTCTTTAGGCGTTCTGATTCATTTTCCTTTTTCCACTTATGTAATAGAGTGATATTTGCAGTGAGGGTAGAAAGTCTTCCAAGGGTACAGGGACCTCCCTGGAGTCGGGAGGGGATCCCAGCCCATACTCTGTCACCACAGATGAGAAACATTCCCTTGGGTAATACTTTGGGATGGAAGGAAGACACAGAAATCGCATGAGCTGTGTAATTGCACCAATCATGAGGGTTGTAGGCTTTGTTAATTGGTGACACATTTTTTCGATATGTGTTTTTGTGTTGGTCAATTTCTGGCCAATTGTTTTTTGGACGTCTAAAGTAAAATTTGACACAATATATGGCCTTGGAGGACCCTCTCGAGCATCTGGTAGAATTTTTGTCCACTCATCCCAAGTATCAGCCACATTGGGTCTCTTGCCTGTGGTGCAGAGGAGCTCTGAGTTATAGACAGGTCAGTTGTCTGCTACAAAGGGAATTCCTAATAGACATGTAGAAAGTGGATTATCAATGCTTCCCATGGACAAGCACATGTTGTCCTGTTTTCATGTTTTTGCTAAGGTTACCCAAACATTATGGCTGGGCTGTGGGCTAATCCAGACGAAGGCACACGGTATGTTGAGGAACGTCCAGGCAGCCGTGAGAAAAGCACCGACGGAGATATTTTTCATCTTTGGGCAGGTATAGGGCTTCTGATAGGGAATATAAGCAGAATTGTTATCCTTATGATGAGAGGGATTTCTGCCTTGTTCTTTTCTGTGTTCCCCTCCCCTCCCCCCCTTTTTCTTTTAATTTCTAAGCTACACAAAGGGAGGAGGAGTAAGTTGGGGGTTACGGGTTTTAAAAGATTAGGAGGAGGGAAGTAAAGGATTTTTTTTTTTTTAAATACAAAAATACAGTGTAATAACACATAATTCAGAGAACACTTCAGTGTTAAGGCTATCTGTGGCCTGATACAGCAGATTATTTTTTAGCTTTCTGTCTTATCTGCTGTCTTGTAATGGGGCGGTCTGTTCTTGTGTTTGTGGATGTTCGGTGACATTTTCGTCTCCAGGTGGAGCTGGGTTGGTTTTGAGGTGGTCTTGTGTTTGCCTCAGGAGAATTCTTGCCTCCATCTGCAGAAGTAGTGTTTGCAGAGCCTAAGTATGGTTTCACGTATTTTCCAGGGTACCACTTTGGACCGGATGGTAGTAGCATGCACGCATACCCTCTTCTCCAAGTAATCAACTGGTGAGGCCCAGAAATTTGGTGTGTATCAGGGTCCTTCACAAGCACAGGTGGTTTCTCAGTGATCTTTGCTTGGGTGGTATTTGCAAAGTGGTGAAGAATTGCTGGGTCAGGCTCTGATGCTGTACAGTTCAGGAAGTTGATGACACAGAAAGCCTTGCAAAGTCTTTCCACTGGAGTTGTGGCTTTTGTGTCCCTGTTCTGTTGATCAAGGACTCTTTTGAGGGTTTGATGTGTCCTTTCCACGATGGATTGTCCTGTGGGGTTTACAAGTTTGCCAGTCTTGTGCACTATGCCTCATTCATTGAAGAACTCTTTTAACTTGTTGGAGGTATAGGCTGGTCCATTATCTATTTTAATCTCCTTTGGTACACCCAGGGAGGCATAAGCGAGGAGAAAGTGTTTTATTGTGTGCATGGTCTTTTCTCCTGCATGTGATGATGCAAATACTGCCCCTGAAAATGTGTCAACCGACAGATGCACATATTTTGACTTTCCAAAAGGTACAAAGTGAGTTACATCTGTCTGCCACAGCTGACAGCTACTCAGACCTCTGGGATTGACTCCCGTCCCCATAGATGGTATTTGGTATCTTTGGCAATTCGAGCATATAGCTACAATAGCCTTTGCCTGCTCCTTTGAGAGTTTAAACATTCTCATAAGGGCAGGTGCATTTTGATGGAAAAACGCGTGAGACAGCTTTGCCTGGGCAAAGATGTCAGGAACATTAGCAGTTTGTACTGTCATTGCTAATGCATCTGCTTTTCTGTTGCCTTCTGCAACAAAACCTGGGAAGTCCGTGTGTGACCTCACATGCATTATGTGGTAAGGTTGCTTTCTGTTAGAGGTCAGTTGTATTAATTTAGAGATCAGTTGGTACAACGTTGGGTTAGAAACTTCTTTAAGAAGAGCATGTTCTGCTCTCATAGCTATTCCCGCAACATAAGCTGAATCTGTGACCAGACTGAAAGGCTCGTTTTAAAATTTATCAAAGGCTGTGACAACGGCTGCTAATTCTGCAATCTGTGGTGATCTTTCCACCACTTGTACAACAGACTGCCAGTCTTGTGTTTGGGGGTCTCTCCAAGTAATCACTGATTTGTGAGAAGACCCTGAGCCATCTGTAAAGAGGGTTAGAGCCTTGAGAGGCTTTCTACTTTGGATTTGCTCAGGAATCAAATGAAAAGTTTCATTCTTGTTAAAAAGTTCATGTTCTGGGATATGTGCTGAAATTCTGCCTGTATAACTGTCCAAGGTAAACTGCAGACTCGCATTTGTCTGGAATAAATCCTCAAAGTCCTTAAGAGTTATAGGCAAGTATATGCATTCAAAATCACATCCTGAAAGGGAGCAAAGGTGAGTCCTAGCCTTTTTTATTAAGTGTGCTATAACCTCCTGGTAGGTGGTAAGAGTCTTTGTAGGCTGGCTACTTGTAAAAACCCATTCCAGTATCAACAAAGGGTCTCGCAGCTGAGGGTCCCATTGGAAAATCAGTCCATGGAATCGGGGTGCTTTTCCCAGAACGACGAACTGGAAAGGCAGACTGGGCTCATAGCAATGGGCTTTGCGTGAAGACAGGGCTTCCTGGACTTTGATGATGGCACCTCTGGCCTCTTCTGTGAGAGTGCAGGGAGAGTTCAGGTCCTTGGGTCCACAAAGGAGATTGAACAAGGGAGCAAGGTCCTCTGTTGTAAGTCGCAGTGGATGTACCCAGTTGATTGATCCGCACAAGTTAAGTTTCTCAGGTTTTTTGGGTCATCTCTGATTACAATCTGCTGGGGAATGATGATCCTTTCCCGAATCTGGACTCCAAGGTAAGTCCATGGCTCAGTGTACTGGATATTGTCCTCACGAATCTCCATTCCTGCCTTTTCTATGGCTTCAATAGTCTTTTTAACCGTGGTGTCCAAATAAGCTTTGTTCGAAGCATACACCAGAATGTCATCCATATAGTGATACAGCGTCTGGAAATAATTTCCGAATGGGAGATAGGATGTGAGCCGCGTACCGCTGACAAATAGTCAGGCTGACTTTTAGACCTTGAGGAAGGTAAAGCCAATGATACCTTTTAAGCGAGCCCTCCTTGTTAATAGAGGGAACAGAGAAAGCAAACCTTGGAGCATCCTCAGGGTGCAGTGGAGTGCTGAAGAAACAGTCCTTAATGTCTATGACAGCGAGTGTCCAGTCCCTAGGCAGCATCAATGGGGAGGGCAGGCCAGGCTGAAGAGGGTCCATGTCCTCGATGACCTTGTTGATTCTGCGAACGTCATGGAGAAGTCTCCACCTGTTTGCCCCAGGCTTTGGTAGAACAAAAACAGGAGAATTCCAAGGGCTGTCGGATTCTACTATGTGGCCTTTCTGGAGCTCTTCTTCCACGAGGGCGTTTAGGATGCGCAGCTTGGCTTTTTTTAGGGAGCACTGTTTGATTGTGACTTTTCCAGATGAGCCGAGGCGTTTCTGGCAGTGCGCTAACTTCAGTGGCCCCAGTTAGAAATCCTGGGGGGTGGGAACACGTAGAGAAGCTCCCCATGGGATAGAACATCTTGGCCCCAAAGGGTGATGGGGGCCCTTACCACAAATGGTCGGATTGTTGCTAGCTTGCCTTCAGACCCTTCAACAAGGATGTTGTTTTTGCTTCTCATGGAAACCGTAGCTCCACCAATCCCGGTAATCATGCCTGCAACGGGTTGGAGATCCCAGTGTGCTGGCCAATCTGAACGGGCGATGATGGTCACATGATCTGGGTTGGTTGTATAACGCTTTTATCCCAAATCGTCTTGTTCTGTTCATGCTGAATAGTAAGGTTTGCACCTTTAAGAATTACTGCAGAGAGGGAAGGAGGAAGAGGCGGAGAGGCAGCAGGAAGTGGCGGGGGGGGGGGTGAGGACGGGCCGGCACCGCGTGGCTTGGCGCAGCGGGAACTCAGAAACCCAGGAGCATTCGTCGGCCATCAGGCAGACACTGCTCTCTTCCCCGACATTCCACCTCCTGGACTGTCTTCTGCGGATGGACGGTGGACAGAGCTTTTCTTTTGCTTTTTAGTTAGTGCTAGCTAGCTGAGGCAAAGAAGTTCCCTGGACTGTGGTGGTTTTTTTTTTCCTTTTCTTTGGACCTCGTGAAAACTGCTCTGACGTGAACACCCAGGGGAGCACCGGCAGCTCACATTTCTGGCCCGCAACAATTCCAGCACCGGAGGGAGAGACTGAGTGAGCTGCAACCTGGGGATGGGGTTTTCTCAGTTTTGTCATCTCTTTTAGTGTGGCAAGGGGTCTCATTGTTTGATATTGTTTTAGTTTTATGGTTTAATAAACAGGTTTTTTCCACCTTTCTCCAAGGAGGTATTTTTTTTTCTTTTCCTCCTGGACCAGTTGGGGAGGGGGAGGGGCCGATTGGATCGGTTTCTTCTCAACGGAGCCCTTTGGGGGATTCTTCCCCAGATTTACTCTAAACTAGCACATCACATCAGCACTGGTGTCCAGCATCCCTGGCAGATGGGTTTTCTCTCCTTTGCAAGTGATACCACACTCGATTGTAGGCTTGGATGGTCTCATGACTTGTGCCCACATAGCTGTAGGGTTGAGAGGGATCTGTTCCCTGTGATTCTTTGGGAGTAAAAAGGCCTGTGCAATCGGAGTTCCCTTAGAAAGAAAAAATGGTAAGTCTATGCAAAATACCTGAACCAGGATCTCTTGACCTGGCTGCACTGTCAGCACTTCCGGAACAACAAAGATTTCCTTTGGATCATTAAGAGAATCACCCATAATTAAAATGTCTGATGGACTACCTTTAGGTCCATATTTGCCTGTGGGAACACGGTGAATATTCTTATTATTAAAATCAATGGACAAAGCAGTTACCAGTTGCCACTGTGTACTGCTCTCGGAGGTCCTGTAGGTTGTTCCGTGGGTTGTCCCGTGGGTTGTCCCGTGGGTTGATCCCTCTTCCTTGCGTCTGGAACAGTCCGGGCTGGTGCGGGATTGGGTCTGGGTGGCCTTTGATTTGTTGTCATCGCCTGGGGCTCGACCGGGCTCCTCCAGCCGTTTCCCTGGCACTCCTGGAAACGCTGCTTAAAATGGAGCTGATTCTGGGGTCTTTGATAATAATTACAGTGGTATCGAGGGGGTGACCTCTCCGGACAGTCCTTTATGTAATGTCAAAAATCACCGCAGTGATAGCATTTAGCTTGATCTTTAGAAGCTATTACTGCATATGCACCAGAAACTCCTTCAGCAATACCCTTAGCGACTGCTTGTGCCACTGTATTTTCAGTGGACATGTGGCGTGTACAGCATTCCAACATTTGCTTGATAGTCGGGTCTGATTCCAGTGTTAAGGACCTCAGAATAGCTTTACATTTTTCATTTGAGTTACTCAAAGCAAGCTTACATAAGAGTTCTTTTCTAGCCTCAGTGTTTTCAATCTGTTTCTCAAGAGCATCTCTCAGCCTATCAACAAATTTTATAAAGCTCTCGTCTATGCCTTGCTTTATAGTAGCAAAATGCATGGTAGGTATAGCATCATCCTGCATAAGAAGGAAAGAGGTTTTTGCGGCTAGAGCAAGGTCGTGCAGGGCATCTTTATTCAATGTTTCCATTTGTTCAGCTGGCTTTTGCAAATTACCTTCACCTGCCAGCTGTTCTACCGTAAAGCTGGTCTTATTCTCATCAGCAGTATATGAATCCAATAACGTCTTTAAATGTTTTTTCCAATGCCTGTCCCATAACAAATATTCTGCTGGGGACAGGAGGCATTGTGCAATATTCTTTACATCATGAGGAAGCAAAACATGTGCAGAGAACATAGCTTCTAATAGATTTCTAAAGATATGTGACCCATGTCCATGCTCTTTTGCTATGTTCCATAACTGCACTAGTGATTTATTTGAAATGGGCTTCCATAACTTATTAGCGGACTCCCCGCCGTTGCGTCTGACCTTGTATTCAACGGGGAATGCAGTAATTTTCTGTGCCAGGTCCCAGTCACCAGACCTGGTAGCTTCTATCTTAATAAGAGCCCATGGGTCTGTATGTATTATATCAGAATCAGAATCATCGGAAGAGCTGTTATCGTCTGAGGCAGGGTCGGCAGCACTGACAACGCACAACTTAGGTTTTTTTATTGCAGCGATTTTTTTTTTCCAAAGGTTTCAGTGGCTGGCCAGGCAGTGGCAGCATAGGAGCAGGGATAGAAACGCAGTAGGCATGGGACCGGATGAGAGGATCAATATCGCGGGGGGTCCCTGGCTTGGTCGAGTGACAGGAGGGTCGGGGGAGGGGTTGGAGGGGTGTACAGGGGCAGGGGTGCACGCATGGGATGTTTTGGGGAGAACAGGTTATTATCTCAGATGCAGGGTCAGGCCACGTTATTGCGTAAGTGTGGGTTGCCTGTGCCGTCGTCGGAGCGGTGGGAGTAGGAGCCGCGGTAGGGGTGGGGGAAGCGGGGGCAGGGGCGGGGGGCGTGAACGCAGCAGGGTCGGGCGGGCTTGAGCTGTCGGGTGGGAGTGGGGAGGGGGACTCGGCGCGGGATTGGGGGAGGGGCATCGCAGGGCTGGAGAGGGGTGGGGAGGCAGCGGGAGCGGGATGCGGGGGCAGACAAAGCTGACGCAAAAATGGGAGAGGCCGGGGTAAAGGCAGGCTGTGCCGTAGCGGGCAACGGCAGGGAAACGGCGGTTTGGGGGTGGTGGTCCAGGGGAGCGGCGGGAACGGTGGGGGCTGAGGTGGGGTGCAGCGAACCGGGGTGTGGGGGAGGGGAGACTGAGGCCGGGGACGGGTGTGCAGCAGGAAATGTGGGCCCCAGGACCTGGGATGAGGCGGATGGGGGATCTGGGCAGTTAGTTAGGCCGGAAGCTGTTACACAAGTGCCGGGGTCTGTGTTAGACAAGCTGCATTCCTTGCTGATCTTATCACTGTAGTTTGCAATTCAATAAGATCCTCAGTGTTAACCCTTTCGAAAGTTTTACTTATAATGTGAAATAAAGGTAAGAAGTTAGTAACAGAAAAATCCTGTTTAGTTTGGAAAATCTAAAGAGAGCTTCCTACTTTTCCCCAGAAAGCATTTTCGGTAATCGTGGACGCATTAGTATCGGGAAATTGTGTAACGATCCAGCTCATGAACCTTTTAAGATTTCTTTTTGAAAGCCTACCTCTGGAAAAGTGGAATTTCTTATCAGATAAGGTTTCTACAATGGTTAAATATAACTCTCTCTCAAGTGTGGTTAGCTTTAGGGTACTGAAGCAGCTCCCCATAGTAAAGTATTACCCTTCTTACAGAAAAAAACAGAAAAAAAGGAAAAAGTACAAAACAAAAAATAGAAGCTCGAAGGATTTGCGCACAATTTTAAATCATACTTACGTCCTTCGGGCTAGGCTTCTGAGGAAGGGAGGTCTGCAGCCCAATTCTCCTTGAACGTATCTCATTCCGGTGTAAGTTTTGAGGGTCGAGTTGAGCGTCCCGTGGAGAGGTTTACTAAAACGAAAAGTCCTCCTGCCCGGGAGCCAGCCTCCTGAACTGGCAATCACAGAATATCCCCCGGGGGGGATTGATCGTTGCTCAGCGTCACTAAACCTTAGTCGGGGTCCATTTGACGAGTTGGAGCGCCAAGTTATGAGGCCATGGGGGGGTCTATAATAGCGGAGCATTGGCTCGAGACCTCTATCCCCAGAAGGACAAAGGTTCCGGAGACCAGCTCGCTCGGACCCAAGCCACAGGGGAGCCTTCCAGCCAGCAGGGTGATAACAGTTCTTATAGTGATTGTCAGCTCTTTGGGATTTCAGCTGCTGTAGGCTTGGCTTCCTCGGGCATAGGCTTCAGGCAGACGTAGAGACAGGAGAAGAGGAGACACCGGCTGTTCCACAGAGATGGTTTATTCGGGGGGACATGAAAGAACCCGGTTCTTCTTCTTCTCCGTTAGTATGGTACAGTAAGCTACTTTTATACCCTTGGCCAGGCTCCAAACTTGACCAATGGACAAAGGTTAGAAGGACTACAAGGACCAATAGTAGGGTTAACAAGGCTTTTCTCCTTATAAGGGTACAAAGATACGTTGTGAGTCTGGGGTCGGAACACCTCTCTGCTGCTGTGTCAGCATTCCCATTGTTAAAGCCTCCACGGTGCCTTGGCCAGGCTTGTGGTGTTTACTACAGTTATTCATTCTTTCTATTCTATTCTTAGCTTAACCAGCTTCTGAAGAAGCTCCTTTCCCTTCTATTCCTATGTAGTATAGCTATAATGTTATATATATCATAAGATAATAAATCAAGCCTTCTGATAATGGAATCAAGATTTCTCGTCTCTTCCATCCTCTAAAAACCCCTGTGACCACCGTCACAGAAGATGTTCTCAAAGTATCTCCTTTTTTTTCCTAAACAGGTTTCAAACTGTGCACAATGCTCTGTATCTTCTTTCCCACATAGACCTGCCCTCACTTTTTTACTCTCACATCTCTGTTGCAAACGTCCAGCAGCTGTTTTTTGTAGAAAAAAGCTCTAGAAAAAAAAGCAAGCCTTGGGCTGCACCTTCCACCTGCCCCACATAAGCCACATCAAACTCGCTAGTGCACTCTGTCCTTCCCTTCTCCACTGCAACTACCATTGTGTTCTCTGGATCTCGGAACCTAAAGGTAGGCACAGTTGTTTCTACAGAAGGGTTGGAAGGGCCATAGGGAGCAGCACAAATAGCTTTCACTAAACTTTAATCCTTACCACTGCCACCGTGAGTTTGGTTGGTAGGCCAGTAAGAGTCATGCTCCTTTGACAGCCGGTATGCTGAAGCCACCAGCCCAGTGCTCTTTGACTCTTGTAACCAGTCCTGCTTTTACTCTCCCAGAGGAGAATAGGCATCTGTTTCTCACACAGATCGTTGTGGCAGCAGCCAAGGGCTCTAGTGCGCTGCTTCTGCCAAAAGACACTTGGGCCAGGCACTTACATTCTCAGCACTACCTAGCCCCTGTATATTCTGTGTCTCTTGTTGTCCAGATCATACCGCAAAGCATTTCACAGAGAGAAAATGTGCCAGGACAACAAGCTTGGCTGGAGCATACCCTTGAAACTGGTGGAAATTTGTATTTGTACCACATTCAAGGGGCAGTCCTCTTTCCTATACAACCTGTAAACTACTGTCAGATCACAGTGCTCTCTGCCCACTCCTTCTTATCTTGAGGTACCAATGCTCATGTTACAGCCTCGCAAGGACTAAAGATCTGGAAAGATGTCACAGTGCTTTCGTGCAGCACAGATGCTGAAAACTGGCAAAGGTGAATGCCTTCGCTGAGCTTCAGTTCTATGCAGATTACAGAATGAAGTAGCAGAATACCGGGATGTTGTGCGCAGTGTACCTCATTGCAGAAGTCAAGAAAGAGCTCATTCCCAGTCAGGTAAGAATACACTTGTAACCATAGAACTTTCTAATCCAATGGACAGTCACCAGAGAATATGCCTTGCTTTTCTAAGCTGCCACCTTTACTTCTTTCTACTGCAATGTGGATACTTTTGCCCAATAAGGCCTGATTACATGTACACATCTATGTCTCTATTATAATAGCTCAACTCTCAGTTTATTGTAGTACAATCACATGACTATACTATAAAACTCTTCCTTATCTAATGCAGTTTCTTACTTCCTTAAGGCTATTCTTACTTATAACTAAAGAAACATAAGTTGATGATTTTTCTGTTCGGTGTCTGTGTATCATGCTTTCACACCAATCTAGTCTTCTTCTAAGGCTGTAAATCAAACCCTCTTGAGTCTATGACATTTCTATCTTTGCAATTCTCACACCTCTTCCAATTCTCTCAGGAAATTCCAACTGGAGTGTTTTTCAGCATCTTCATAAGTGGACCTTTTCTGGCTAGATCATGCAAACACTGCATGTCTAAAGAAAAATCAAATGTCCCAGTTATGGAACATGTAGACAGAGGTTTGTGTGTCATCAATGAGATGCTCACACACACATGCAGTGAGAGCAAAGCAGAATTGTGGTGAGGGCTGTGGCTTGCAGTTAGAGATGATACACATTCCAAAGGTCCTTGTGACAAGCAGTCTGTTTTATTGTTCAGAGCTTACTTTTATAGGGAGCTCAAAATTCCCAGCTCTAGACAGCTCAGACACAGCCCAACTCCTGACTAATGAGATACTTGCAGCCCAGGCTAGAAGGTGAGAGGTTCCTGCAGCTCCCTGGCTATCATGCCAGGAACTCCAATGGCATGGAGCAGAGTCTGGAACCCCTGATGCAGAGCAATGTAACAGCAACCCCCAACCAAAACTAAGAAGAAAAAGTATTCCTCAGTCAACTGTTTGGACAGTAAGGCAGAGACACATCAAGAAAGGAAAATCTCCTGCAGAACGGTTGTGATTATGCAAAGAGTGGCCTCTTATTAGAATATCAATCTTCATGCGGTGGATTTTTTCCCTTTTTGGAATAACTTTGCCTTTCCCACATATTTATAGTTCCTTGGAGAGAAGAAAATGGTATTGACAGAGCACATTTAAATAGCACAGCTATTTCTTGCCTTATGTCTTAATCTTTCCATGAATGAAACAAGTGAAGAATGGTTGAAGAGGGAAGACTTTGCATGGGTAGGGTGTTGTCTAGAAGCTGATACTGCAATGTGTTTGTTACCAGCATGAGAAGCATCTGTGTCATCGGAGACCTAATAGCAAACTAGCTGTCAAGGATGGGTAACTATCAGTTGGATTAAAACCACAGGAGTGTAGATGTCTGAGTGAGGAAAGCAACCATTATTTTTATAGTTAAGGTTCTTCTAAGACAGTGGGTAAAAATGTAAATGAAAAGTAGATATTTTCTGCACTTCACGGTGTATCTTCATACAAGTCAGTCCTATGGAAGAGAGAAATTCACTTCTGGGGGCATTGCAGGATTTGGATGCAGAGTTACACTCATCTTTTGTTTCTTTGTTGTGTGCTTGGCAATGAACACGCTGCTTTGAAGAGGAAAGTGCCTAACAGACATTCCACTTTACAAACACATATGCTTCTCTCTTCTTCTGAGACCTCAGCACAGAGCCCTTATAGGTGTGGTAGCTTCCTTCCATGAGAAGAGAAAATCATCTAGCCAGGCTTCATCACCCCCTGCATCTTTTGGGGTAGTTCTTGGAAGAAAATAGATAGCAACTTTTCCACTTCACATGATTCAAGAGAATATTTCATTCTCTTCCTAATGTACTTCAGGGAACAAGCTACCAATTCCCTACTGTTTCTATGAAAAGGCATGAAGCTAATAACTAAATTCCCATTGATATAAGAAGGAATCAAAGTCTTTTACGCCTGCAAGCATGCCCTTATGGTATGAAAAGTATGGATTGTTGAGGGTGGAATAAGATCTGTATGAAAAGGGACAAAACTCAGAAGCATGCAGGGGTTTTCAGGTATGAAAGGGAAAACAACATTAAATTTTCAGTGGAAAAAAATTGAAAGAGGGAGGAGGGAGGAGGAGGAGGCAAATGCTGCCTTTGAGGCAACCGACACAAGGACTATTGGCCTCGTGAGCAAACAAGAAAACCAAATGAAACTTCACAGCAATCTCATCAACAACTTAGTGACAAATGTGCAAACCCTTTTGTCCATTTATTATGTATATAATATATAGAGAGATGTTCTTCACTCTGACAGAATTTTTAGGGAGCAAGCTAGTGTATGGCACCTGGAAACAATAGTGTATTGGAAATGGCCAACATGCAGAACACATGGTTCCATCCTGAGCATTACCACAGCAGAATCACAGGATCATAGAATGGCCAGGGTTGAAAAAGACCTTAAAGGCCATCTAGTTCCAACCCTCTGACATGGGCAGGGACACCTTTTACTCGCCCAGGTTGCTCAGAGCCCCATCCAGCCTGGCCTTGAACACCAGGCCGGGGTGTCCATAACTTCTCTGGGCAAGCTGTGCCAGTTCCTCACCACCTTAACAGGGAAGAATTTCTTCCTAGTATCTAATTTCAACCTGCCCTCTTCCACTTTGAAGCCATTGCCCATTGTCCTGTCTCCATAGTTCCTAATGAAGAGTCCCTCTCCTTCTCCCCTTCAGATACCAGAAGGTGTTGTGAAGTCTCCATGCAACCTTCTCTTCACCAGGCTAAACAGCCCCAATTCTCTAAGCCTATGGGATGTGCTCTTGTCCTGAATACTGAACTGCAGTATTGAATGATGATTTTTTGAATCCTTTGAAGGCAAGTTCTTTTTCAGTCTTAAATTAGGCTAAATAGCTTTGATTTCTGGGTATTGCAAGTGAGCAACAGAAATCACTGCCCTGGCTTGCCTTTTTTACAACTCCTTTCTGTGGGAGACTCTGTGCAAACATCACAGCTGGTGAGACAGTGGGCACACCATAATTGTGAAAGAGCTTTGCTCAGTAAACATAGAGGAGGATTAAATATTGAAATGCAGTTGACAGAAGCTGCCCAATGGACTCTGCTGGTGGAAATCAAATACTAGTCTAGTATTTTGAATGCAAATAATTCCTCCCAATGAGGCCAGACAGGATTGTTTGGCTTTGAATCTGAGCACATGGACAGTAGTGGATGGTCTACAGCTTGAAAACAGTGTAGATACTTCTCCTTTTTTCATTAGTGGCACAAAAACTAAAAAGGCAGCTACATCCCTACATCCCTACAGATTCAAAAATGGTAGTTCTTAATCTGCACCTCCACCTTAACAACAGATCGTTAGAACTAAAATACAGGTGGGAATTTTATAGCTTCTCAGAAATGAAGCAGGAATTGGCCAATGGGCCTTAGCAGTAGCTACAAGTTTTTCAGCATGAGGCATCTCAAAAGTATTTTAACCGTACAGTACTTTTCTGTACTTGTGGCCTTTTATCTCAAGGATGCAGCATTAAAAAAAAAAAAAAAAAAAAAAAAAAAAAAAAAAAGAAAGAAAGAAGAAAAGAAAAAAAGAAAAAAAGAAAAAAACCCTACCAAATATATATATGTATACATACATATATATATATTACATGACTAAGATAATAGGCACAATCAGTAACATATATAGAAACAGAACCCATGGTTTTTAATTTTCAACCTTGTCTTCTCAACACACTCTCGAAAATGGAATTGTTTCCCTATCTGCCTTTTCAAGGCCTATCTGCCTTGAAACATTTTGGAGCAAAAAACACTCTAAGGTCCTGATAGGTGCTTTGGTCAAAAATCACTACTTCTGGTTTTCTGTCCATAAGCGGAGTAAAGAAGGGGAAAGCTGGTAGCTGGCCAAAGGAGGTAGGAAGAGTAATCATCATCCACAACCCTGGGGCTAAAGAAATTTCCACAGAAAATTACCTGCCTTATAACTTGTTCATGTGCTGGGTTGAAAGTTCAGAATCTGTTTCCATTTTTCCCATCCCTTGAATGCTATATTTCACAGAATTCAAGCCCCTCAAACATCAGTCCTGCCAGAACAGCCCGCCATGTGCTGTCATAGGGGATTTGCTGATGCCCAGTGACTCTTAACAAGTCTAGTGCTTGTCGCTGTTGCAGATCAAGAACTTCTGAATAGTTTTGATTAATGCTCTTAGAGTGTTTGAAAACAAGAAAAGAATGACTAGACATTTGCATGATCAAATGGATGGAATAAAAATAGGAGCATAATAAATGTCTTCATTGTCATAAGAAGGGAGATGAAGGGTCCAAAAGATTACTTGCATACTTACTGTTCTAAATCCCTTGTTATCTGGCAAATTACAAAAGTTGCCAGGCTTTCACCAAAATGCAAATCAGATTAAAATGTGAAGCCTTACACTTTACTGGATATAGAACTTCATCATCCATTTTTTAAATCTCAGAGATTGCGATGTATGTCCTATTAATACCCTGAGGTTTAGAGTTGTAATTCAGAGAGAAAAGAAAGCTATTTTGAATTCATTCTATTCAATCTTCTTGTCTGCACTCTCTCCTCTTGCTTTTCAGTTCTGAATCTCTGTATGAAAGGCATAGAGTTCTGGATTCATTATTTTCAACATTTTCCCCTGTAATTCTTCTTTTAAGGCAAACTTGCACAAATCCACACTTTCTTACCCCATCACTTCTATAATTCTATTGAGGAGCAAAAAAACCCCCATCAAACAACTAAATCTCTGCTCTAATTTGTATGAAAAAATCAGTCCATTAACTGCTTTCTTAACATATTCTTTATCTTGTATTAATATGGCAACCTTTTCTTGCTTTTATAGATTAGAACCAAATTCTTAAAGCTATAAGGAAACACAGGTTCACTGTAGCTGATTCTGAGATACAAACGTCCAGCAAGGAGTTCAGACGTCAAAAGAAGAGTCTGTGCAACAAGATTCAGCACAACGTTGAAACATATTAGCTATTTTTCAAGAAAAGCCACCAAACTGAAACTTTCTAGACTTCTATACTATCATGGGTGTCTGCTTCCAGAACCTGACCTAAGTTGCTGGAAACTAGCTGCAACATTACTGTAAACAATGCTGTGAATGTAGGACATTGTAATTCTTCTCTTCCATTGAAAACCACAAGTGGAGTTGCATCATTGTCTTCAAAAGTCTGTATTTCCTTGCAAACTGGTAAAATAATGATTAGTCAAGTGTTCTGTTCATACAGTTTAAATCTAATAACGTTCAAAATGAAAAAAAAAATCCATTCAGATACGGTCTGCAATAATACAGCAGAGAGAAGATGAACCAGTCTGGCCTACAATATAAAGTGAAGCAGAATTTGGGAATTTGGAACACCTTACGATGTAATATTTAAAGAAAAAAAGAAATAAAATGTAACCGTCACAAACTCAATTAGTGATGCACAGACAGAGAAAAAGAACTAATTACTACTAGAATTTCTTTCATTCTCAGACAAGAAGTTAAATGATCCTCTTGAATGCATGGAAGATTGTTGGGAAAGACAGCAGCCTTCTTCTTGACAACATATTCCTGAGAACTCCAGGAGACAAATCATTACAGCTAAGGATCTTTCTCTCTGTAAAACTCCCAGAGCACAGCCAATATTCTATTCCTTTAGAGATCCTCACCGCCCTGGGCGACTGGTGGATAGTCTACAGCCCCAGTACATCAGCCAGACACTCTGCCTTATTTAGCATGGCTACTGCAGCAAGGACAGAATCTATACTGGCTTTCTATCCAAAAGATATGCAAGGCACAACAAAGAATACACCCAAAACACTGAGCACAGCTTATGGCCTTCAAAACAAAAATCTCAGGATGGCAATACTGGATCTTCTGATCCAAACCATCAGGAAACATTTTTTTAGAGGTGAAAAAAGCTTCTGTTGATAGTACAAAATATAGTTATGTAAACCAGCATTGCATGACCCAATATTTCTATTGAACTGGAACTCTTTTGATCAATATTATTGATCAATTTCTTTTCAGTGCATTTGGTAAAAAGTTCAAAGTATCGTTTAAAAGGAATTATTGGATGCCTACTAAGTACTATGGATTAATTAAGGTGTTGGTTTTGCATGGTTTAGTTTTTGGTGAGGAGGGAAGACGCCAGCCACAGAAGCGATTTTTTGCAGCTGGATTTTAGGCCCATTTGGGTGATTTCAGGAAAAACCACGTACTTCCAGGGTGGATTTTGGGTGCATTTGAGAGATTGAAAGGTGTTTTTTAGGCCATTTTGTGTGGGTTTTAAAATATGTGGGGCCATTTTAGGCCCTTTTGGTCGGACTTTAGACCCATTTGGATACTTTTAATGACATTTGGCTGATTTCAGGTCAAACCATGTGGATTTAGGGTGGACTTGAGACTCTTTTGGGTGATTTTAAACCAAACCGTGCCATTTTAGGTCCGCACATCCCCTTGGCTCGCCCCTTTCCCCTCACGGTTCCCGCCCTTTCCCTGCCCCCTTTCCCCTCATGGTTTGGGCTTCGGGACGGGGGAGGAGGAGGGAGGGAGGAAGAGGCGGAGCGGCGGCAGGAAGCAGCAGGAGAAGGGGACAAAAGAAATCGCGTAGCCCTGGAGCTCCCTAGAGTCGCCGCCCCATCGTGAAGGTGCCCGGACAGGGGGAGCCCGGCCCAAATCTGCCGGGGGGTGCCTGGGTTTGGGGTTTTTTGGGGGGTATGTTTGGAGCTGTCAGGGCTCCAAAGCCGAGCTGCAGATGGCCCTCGAGGGGACATCGGAGGTCCCCGGGAGGTGTTTTTGTGGGGTCCCGGTGTGGGTGGCGGCAGAGCCCCGGCGGGGGGCGGGGGGATGCGGGTCCCTCCGCGGTGGGGGTTGGGCTTCCCGGCCACGCCCTCTGAGCTCTGCTGGGGCCACGTGGGGACCGCGTGGGAGCAGCAGCCCTGGTGAGGGGACACCGGTTCTGGGGAGCCCTGGGAGAGCTGCGGCTTCCCCGAGCGGGAGCCCAGAGAGAGGAGAGCCCCAGAAGGGCAAAGCGGGGACCCCGAGAGGGGGGGACCCCTGGGATTGCCGGGACCCCGGAAATGGGGGGTGCTGGAGCTGGAGGGGCGGGATGGTCGGGAAAGGAGTTTGAAGGGTGCCGGTGCTGGCAGTGGCTTCTCCCAGTATGAGCCCAGTTAGTCCCAGTCTGAGCCTGGTCACTTCCTATCACTGCCTGCAGGATCTCTGTTGCTCCCAGTATGAGCCTGTCCCTCCCAGTCATTCCCTATGATGATGCAATTTGTTCCCAGCAAGGTCCCAGTTGCTCCTAGTTCCTCCCTGTTTGATCCAGTGTGTTCCCAGTTCCCCCCAGACACTCCCAGTCACTCCCAGTGTGGTCCCAGTCACCACCCGTATGATCTCAGACACTCCCAGTATATCCTAGTTGCCCTGAACATTCTCGTGGTCTTTCCCAGGTACTCCCAGTTACCTCAGCATGGTTCACTTGCCCCCAGTTTTATCCCAGTTACTCCCAGTTCCTCTAAGTGTTTCCCCAGTTGGTCCCATGCAGCATGGGCCTGGTAGCTCCCGGTAACCCCCAGTCAGGGTTCAGTCACACCCACTGTAATCCTAGTATGATTGTAGCCAATCCCAGTATCATCCTAGTCTAATCCCAGTCACTTGCAGTCTAATTCTAGTTACTCCCAGTATAATGCCACTGCCCCCAGTGTGATCCCAGTTGCTCTGTCAATGCTATCATGACCCTAGTAGTCTCCAGTTTGATCCCAGTGACTCCCTGTCTCTCCCAGTGTATCCCGGTCACCCCCAGCATGTTCCCAGTCACTCCGAGTTCCTCCCAGTTGCTTTCAACGCAATTCTAGTTGCTCACAGCCACTCCCAGTCAATCCCGGCATGATTTCTGTCACCCTCAGAGTGATCCCAGTTGCTCCCAGCATGGGCCCAGCTATTCCCAGTGTGGTTTCACCACTCGCCTATGTTTACAGACACTTCACCAGTATGGTCCCAGTTGAACCCAGTTGCCCCTGCTATAGTCCCAGTCACTCCTCATATGAACCCAGTCCCTCCCAGCAAGATCCCACTCACTCCCAGTTGCCCACAGCATGATCCCTGTTGTTCCATGTATGTTTGCTGTCATCCTAGTATGATCCCCCAGTCATGCCCGAATGTCCCAGTTGCATCCAGCATACATCCAGTCCTTCCCAGTTCCTCCAGTTTGCTTGCAGCATCATCCCAGTTTCCCTCAGCCTCTCCCAGTACCCTCAAGTGTGATCCCAGTCACTCCCTTTCAACGCCAATATGATCCCAGTAAGCTCTAGTTTGATCCTAATCGCATGCCAGCACTCCCAGTGTTGTCCCAGTATAATCCCTGTTGCTTCCAATCTCTCCCAGTATGGTCCCAGCTGCCTGCAGCATGGCTCCAGTTGCTTCCTAGATCAACCCAACTCAGTCCCAGTGTGATGCCATTTGCTCCCAGCGTGCTCCCAGTATTTCCCAGTCAGGCCCAGTATGGGGGATGATGTGCAGGGTGTGTTCCCAGTCGCTCTCAGATACTCCCAGTATTAATCCAGTACCTCCCAGTATGATCCAAAGATGAGCCCAGTGTGCTCCCAGTCCCTGCCAGTATGAGCCAGTTGTGCTCCACATGGTTCCAGTTGCTTTCTTTCACCCTCGCTTTTGTTCCAGTCACTCCGAGTATCTCCCAGTGTACCCCAGTTCCTTCCGGCATGTTCCCAGTCACTCCCAGTTCCTTCCAGTATGATCCCATTTGCTCCCAAGCACTCCCAGTCAGCCTCAGTGTAGTGGCACTCGCTGCCAGTATGATCCCAGTCATCTCCAGCATGATCTCAGTTGATCCCAGTATAAGCCCAGATGTTTCCAATCACCCCCGCATGCAGCCAATCTCTCCCAGCTCCTCCCAGTTGGGTTTTTGGGAGGTGTGTTTGGAGAATGAAGAAGTGCAAGGCTGAGCGGAAAAGGCCCCTCAGGGGGACATCGGGGGGTGCCGGTGGCGGCTGCCAGCAGAGGCAGCCTGGAGGAGCAGAGCCCTGTGTCCTCTAGGAGCCCAAAGTGGGGAGCCCAGAGAGGGGGGGAGCGCCGCCATTGGCGGGAGCCTCAAGAGCCTGGAGAGGGCCAGGGGGGACTCCCTGGAGCCAGTGCAGCCCAGAGCAGAGAATGAGGGGAGAAGGGAGCCCGGGAGCCCAAACAGCCCCGGCATCCCAAAATGGGGAGAGCCAAGAGGGGGGAGCTTTTGGCATTGCTGGGACTGCCAGCAGCCTGGGCAGGGCGGGCACCGAGGAGAAGGGGGACCCCCAATCCAAGAATGACCCCCAGCAACTGGGACAGGGAGGAGCCCTGAACACCAAAGGGCAGGGACTAGGGATGGGGAACTCCTGGGAGGGGCCTTTTTCAGAGCTGAATCTTGGTTTTTTGGAGATTTTTCTGATGCCCAGATGGCCGGTGACTTGTAGAGATGGACCTTGGCAGATGAACCTTCAAACTCAATGTGCTCATCCCTTGTTTTCCCCCAGATCAGGATTTCCGATTGCCAACCCTTGAGAGGCTGTGAGGAAGAGGAAGATGTCCCAGGATACCCAGGCAGGTGAGGAGGAAGTCAGTGCCCCTTTCCCCCTCTGTGCTGCTCCATCTCCCAGCCCAGCACGGCCCCGGCTGCAGGACAGCCTTAGGGGGATCTCCTTGCCCTTGCCTGTGGCATGGAGGCAAATCCCATCTTCTCATGGTCCTTCTTCCCCCAGGGAAGGAACTGATGGTAGAGACCTGGGAGGACAAATCCCCGCAGCAGAACCTCATGGAAGAGGCTGTTTTGAGCAGCTCCACGGTGCAGGAACCCAGTGTGGAGGAAAAACCCCAGAGTTCCCGTATGAGGAGGGACTGCAAACCTGGATCGCAGGGATTTGAGGGGGAAAGACCTACCCTGGGCCGGGAAGGCGGCCAGAGATCGAGCCAGAGCTCTGAGCTCAAGTAGTCCATGAGCAAGTTTGTAGTGGGGAGAAGCCCCACAGTTGCTTGGAATGTGGGAGGAACTTCAGGCAGAGCTTGAGTCTGATCAAGCACCAGAGGACCCACACTGGGGAACAGCCCTACGAGTGTGGAAAGTGTGGGAAGAGCTTCAGGCAGAGCTCCCACAAGAGGATACACACTGGGGAGAGCCCCTATGAGTGTGAGGAATGTGGGAAGGGGTTTCGGGTCAGCTCATATCTTCTCCTGCACTATCGGATTCACGAGGAGAGGCCCTTCCGCTACCCTGACTGTGGGGAGGGCTTCAGGCACACCTTCCATCTTGTCAAGCACCGGCGCATCCACACGGGAGAACGGCCCTACAAGTGTGGGGAATGTGGGAAGAGCTTCAGACAGCGTTCCCACCTGATTCTGCACCAGAGGACCCACACTGGGGAACGACCATACAAGTGTGGGAGGTGTGGGAAGAGCTTCAGCCAGAGCACCAACCTGATCCAGCACCAGCACATCCACACTGGGAGACGGCCACACAAATCTGGGGAATGTGGGAGGAGCTTCAGCTGGCATTCCTACCTGATCCTCGACCAAAAGATCCACACCACGGAGAGGCCCTACAAGTGTTCCGAGTGTGGGAAGGGGTTTCGTGTTAACTCACATCCCCTCCTGCACTATCGGATTCATTTAAAAAAGAGACCCTTCCAATGCCTTGACTTTGGGAAGGGATTCAAGCGCAATTCCAAGTTGGTTAGGCACCAGCACATTCACAACATGGACAGGCCACATGAGTGCCCCTAGTTTGCAAAGAGCTTCTTGAGCAGCTCTCACTTGACCAGACACCAACGGAGGCATGGATAAGGGAAGCCACGTGAGTGCCCCAACTGTGGGAAGAAGTTTGTGCACTGGTCCAACTCCATCTGCCATTAGAGGATCCATGTTGGGCAGAGTCTTGATGACCCACCTGTCCTGTTATCCATTTTGGGAAGACACCTGGCTTCTTTTCCTTTTGTTTTTGCCTTAAATTTTTTCTCTTCTCCATCTCTTTGCCATCCAAAAGCCAAGTGGGATGGATTTGTCACCTCAAAACCACTCAAATCCTACTGAAAACCACTGAATTTTAACCCATAAGGGCTCAATCCTACCTCAAAATTGCTTGTTCCCACCTCAAAAAAAACCTGAATCCCATGCCAAAGTCACTTGATTCCATAGCCACCAGGGTGAGATGGGGTTGGAAGGAGACTAGGAGAAGTGGGATCCAAATTTGGAGTGATGGGATCAGGATTGTGTGGGTTTGGGTGGGTGGAATGTATTTGATAGTAAATGAAACTTGCAGAAGTATTTCTGTTCCATTCTTGTGGCTTCTGTTTTCTTTTGTGTTAGTTCCTTATCACCTGTAAAATTTCTTCCCATTAAATTGCTAATAAGAACTGATTGCTGTGTGACTGAGACAAAGGAGGAACTCTTAATTTTTTGAGAGTTTTTCTCAGAAAGCAAAGATACCAGAAGATTCGGGCTAGAAGAAAGAGCTTAGCACAGCTCCTAGGTCTCTTTCATCTTCAGAAGAAAATGGTCAGAGCCGCTGCTCTTGGAGAAGAGAATTCCACTGCTACTCCCAGAACCCAGCCCAGAGCTGCTTCTTCTGCTGTGGGGTGAACCTCTACTCATAAGAACAACCACTAAACAGAAACCTTATTAATACCTACCTCACTTAAAGACAGACCTATCACTGTCTACTCGGGTGCCTGAGATCCTGAGCTCAGCTCTCCCTGCCGTGCTAGGAGCCCCTCACCCCCTGCCTGCCGAAACATCCTACCAGCCCAACTTACTGCTTCTGAGAATCCTGCTAGAGACACCAGAATTAGCTACTGACACAGCCCACCTCAGCCCAGGCTAGCTCTGAGGATACTCCAACACTGTGCCAGGAGTGGGGAACAGCTGAGGCTTGGCTTCTGCCTGTGGCCGAACCTGATGAGCCACTGCTCAATGGTGCAGGATGCTATAACTGCGATGAGGATCAGGTAATGGAGGAGGAGGCTCTTTGGTTGTGAGGTTGCAACAGGGAAGGGTTTATTCCAAGGGAAGGGATCAGAAGCAAAGAGCCCTGAACACCGCTGTGCATGGGGTTTTATAGTCACAAATCGGGGTGGATGCAAACCATTAACCAATAGGGAATCTTCAGGGGAGAAGTGAGGGGATTACATCAATTGCTTGGGGCCAGAAGGGGCAGGTGGGAGGAGAGGGTAGGTCACATGGACTAGTGGCCTTTGAGGAATAGGGGAATTCCAAAGGGGTGGTGCAGTCAGGGATTGGCTCAAGACAAGATTGATAGCGAGGGTTTGGGAACGAAGGGCAGGGTTACATTGACAGGCAGGGAAGGAGCTGGAACAAAGGTTGGGGAGTAACATAAAGGGAATAACATGTATCCTTCGAGGGAGGATACAATTCAGGGACCAGCCAATTTGGGGAAAATACAAGGGTACAATGAAATGGATTACAGACATTAGCTTTAACAATAAACTGATAATAAACACGAATTGCAACATCTCCCCCTTTTTCAAAATGAGGGTTTGGGGCTGTATTCAGAATTGGGATACAAATCATGGAACCAAGGTGAGGGAAATTGGGAAGTAGGGGTTTCAGTTATATTCATGTTGGGGAATGGAAGTTGCTTAATTCAGTTGCTTAATGGAAGATAAACAACATCTCTTTAAAATAGGGAACGTAACTAGAACGATAATGATAACTGAAAAAACCCAACAAATAGTCTTTATAAGAGAGAAGAGGTCATCCTGTGAGTCCCCATCCTTGGAAGATGTTATTCAGTCAGTCCACAGATTGGTCTTTAATGTTTGAGATAAGTTGTTTCATCTTCTTTAGCATGATATGGATGTCCACAATTTCAGATGTGCAGAGACCTTAAAACTTGCTGCATTCATGTTTATGGAGCAACAGCAGAAAGTCCATGGTCGCTCGATTTTGGAGGGTGACTCACCTAGTTGTTTCCTTATCTGGTAGGAGGTCACTTATGCTAGTTGATGTTAAATTTGCTTATTTCTCTACGCAACACGCTAGACAGTCCAATTCACCGAGAGTCTTTGCTGCAGATACCCCATGCATACCACTAACAGATAGTCGGGCTATTGCGACAGCCTTGTGGCAAAAACTTCCATTGATATCTCCGCACAGGTTCAGCATTGTTGACTGAAGGCACTGTGAAGGCAAATTTTGACTTATCATCAGGATGCAAAGGAATCGTAAAAAACCAATCCTTCAAATCAATGACCCAAGATCACCCATCCTGCAGGGATCATGGTGGGCGACGGCATATCAGGCTGCAATGTCCCCATACTTTACATCACCGCATTAATTTTCCAGAGGTCTTGTAAAAACCTCCACTTCCCAGATTTTTTTTTTATCATAAAGACAGAATATTCCAGGGACTCATAGAAGGTTCAATGTGTCCCTGTTGCAGTTGTTTATGAACCAATTCACAAAGAGCGACCAGTTTCTCTTCTGTCAGGGGCCACTGATGAACCCGAATGGGTTTGTCCACCGTAAAGGCAGCGTAGGATATCCTTCGCCCTTCAACACAGCGGGCCCCAAATCCATTCCAATTCACACCGCCCTGGCAGCCAATACATCCCCCCCCACAGACTGATCAGAGTTGAAACAACATAGGGTCAAACTGAAGTCCCCTGCCCCTTCACGTTGCTGATGAGCACAAAGTGTTGGCTCATCAAGGTATGTGCTGGACCCCCCACCCTTACAATGGATTTTCCCATGGGAGTCAAAGGCCACACAGGAAGCCATACAGAGAGGGAGATGACAGTCATGTCCGCCCCTCTGTCGATCAAACCTGGTAGCTCAATCTTCGGAGGGTGGGCACCTGGTAGCATCAGGGCACACACCATCTGGGATCGCTGAGAAGAAATGTCCACAGACCAGAGGGCTCGTGGCAGTCCTGTGGATCTGAAGCCACCACTCCCACGAGTCTGCTGGTTAGTCCTAGGGACACATGACTGAAAAAGCACACACTAAGCAATCCAAGTCCCTGCTGGAATAGTGTTGGTGGGTGGGGGGGACGGTATGGAGGGGCTTGACAGCTGGCCTGCAAGCAAAGCTGAGTTAATAGAAGAAATAACAATTGATTTTCAAATGTATCTACAGCAAAGAAGAAGACAAGGCCATCACCATGAGAACAGTTTACAAAAAATACATGAAAATTTTTGTAAGCTAGACTACGTCCATAAGTAAATGTGTATATGTGCCTTATTACATTTCTGTAAAACTTTTGCCAATTATATTGACACTAATTATTTTGCACCAATGAATATAGTAAGTTATTGTGATGTAGTTAATGACTTAAGATCACACTTTGTTAAAAGTATATAAGCTAGAGAACATGCAGAATAAAATTTTTTTCTTCTTAGACCTTGTTCATGTGTACGTATGTCACGTCGAACCTAACAGTGACATTAGGGCACAAAAACCATGGCACAAATCTGACCTGAAAAGCCAGAGTCAATGACTCCAGGGTGAACAAGATTCCTTGGTGGGTGACACTAGATTTTCCCACAGCGTACCCAGTCCTTGTCCCAAAGGTCCAAACACGTCTAAAGGAACCATACATTCACAGCAGGATTCTAAGATGATTGTGCTGGCAGTACGTACATCCACACGGGCAGAACCATGGGTGATGCCTCCGAGCTGGCTGGGAAGACCTGAACCGGCATGACCTGAAGAATCACTTGTGTCAGGGCACAATTCCCCTGTGCGCTCATTGTCCTGTTTCCTGCCAAAGGCTGGCCATTGGCATGAAATTTAGCCTTGCATTGGTTTGAACAATGATCTGCCCTTAGGCATCTAGTGCATAAGAAGGTGTCATCTGTAACTGTTGGCTTGGGTGTACCTTGCTTTTTCTTGCCTTTATTTTTGTTCTTCTTCCATTGTCTGCCCCCCGAGGGCACCTGGCCTATGCAGATGCCCTGTGGTCTACAGCACCCACTTTAATACATGCATCGACCATGTCTGCCACTGATGGGTCACCTGGAAGAGCATCTATGATCTTCCGGCACTAACTGTTCGAGTTGAACCAGATCAACATCTTGCATAAGGTCTCCCTTAAGACAATATCCTCAACCTGTTTCTCCAGGGCAACAGCAAGCTTCTCAGTAAATGGCAAAAAAGGTTCACCTGATCCCTGAATTATTGTTGTACGTTGTGGCACAGGGGAGGCCGCCTCAATGGTCTTCAACAATGCACCAAATCCTACACTTTGACACTGCTCAAGAACAGCAGAGTCCCAGGTAGCCTGAAAGTCAGGATTGGAAAAGGCCTGCTCTTTGAGGAGAGCACCCACCTTCATGCCATAACTAGGGCCACCCTGAGGCAGAAGCCTGTTGTTTCCTGCAACCTTTGTAGCAGCCTGTGTCCAGTACTTCATAAAAATTGCAAACTGGACAGGCTGGAATAGTGCCTGAACAATATGTTTAATATCAAATGGAGCAAGCAGGTCCAAGGCTATCACCGTGAGATTCTGCATAACTTGCTCAGAGCCAAGGCCATATTTCACAACCTGGACCTGCAGATCCTGGATCACCATTTGCCATCCTGGCAAATACATTATGTCTATCAGCATGTCCTGAATTTGGTACAGCCTTGAACATGGGAAGAGTGCACACCTCACCTTGTGGCAGAATATGGTCCCCCTGAACCACCTGTGTCCTCCCCGCAGATGCCAGACAAACTGTTTGACTGACACCTGCAGCCCCACTCCCCGAGGCAAGTGTGGAGTCTTCAGCTGTACACCGTGGCCTTCCCACCCTGTCCAATGGATCCCTATCCCCAGCTTCTGAAGCTTGCCCCTTGACTGCGTCCCAGAAGCTGCGGAGATTCTTGGGGTACACGGTCACCCAACAGAGGGGCAAAGTCCAGAGTTTATATGAGGACAATTCCACCTCTTGGTGCTGGCAGTCCACCACTAGGGCACACCCCCGCAGGGGGACTGGCCATTGCCATCATCGCTGTCTGAATCTAGGGAAGAGGAGGACAGCTAGCGTGTAACAGAGGGTGGCAGATCAACCGAAGGGCCCAGATTCAAGAGGCTGACTGCAGGCTGCAAGATCGAAGGGCTAGTTATAAGCCCAAATGCAGGGGGCTGGCCGGCCACTGAACTGCAGTTGAAGGCCCAGCTGCAGATGGCACAGCTGGAGACGGGGCGGTGGGAAGTGCGGCCGCAGCTGGCGGTATTACCGTGGGCTGCACTGGCAAAGGTGTAAAAGACAAGTGATAAATAGGAATGATTCGTGCTCATAAAATTGAAACAGTAATCAATATTAGTACAGTAATTAATATTTGGAAATAATAAAAATAGTTAAAAGTTGTAATGCCAAAAAAGAGAGGGAGAGGAGGGGCTACACCCCCCCCCCCCCCACCCCAGCAGATATTCACAAGGACAGGAGGAAAGAAGCTGAAGATACAGTGGCTAAAAATGAGCAGAAAGGAAGCAAAACCTGGTTGGGTCCCAGAAAATGCTAATTATAAGGGATTTATTGCTTTGATATGTAGATACAGTGATATGTTAGTCTTGGCTTATATTGTACTGGCTTGATGCGCATGTGTAACCCAAAGGTGAATTAAAGGACACAGAGGAAGACTACGAAATCTTCATCAGATGACCCCCAAAAGACTTGTGCAACCACCAAACTGAGTGGTGGAGCATGCGTGGTAAAGGTGATGAGGGCGGAGATAGAAATGTGACGAACCAAAAATAGGAGGAGATGGTATTAACCCATGGCATATAAGGGAGTGATTTTTACTTGGCAAACTTGTACGTGAGGTGGCAAGGGTCCCAGAACCCTGCACTCCATACCCCACGGTTATCTTTTGCTTATGAGCTATTATTTGAACCAAATAATCCCTTATTTATATCTTTCCTAAACTATTTAATTAAAATTGCTGCTATCTCAAATATTGTTTGGGTTTTTTTATGAAGGGATAATTGGGCAAACATAACAGACATTAAGTCATCCAAACTGGCTACCATGCCGAGATGAGGAGGAGGCAGCTGCCTTGCAACAAGAGAGAGGGAACAAAGGGAGACACAGTCCCCACTGTGTGAGCCTCCGCTTGGAGAGATGTTGCTGCAGCGGACACTGTTGTCTGCGCAGGCGCCATGGAAAAGGAGGGGGAAGATGGCCATGGGGCATGATGTCAGCTGGATCAGACACTCGCCGCCAGGCGCTGATGATGGGTGTGGGCGGTGCATCTGTGCAGGCTCCGTGGCTGATGACGATGGAGCTGACGGGTCGGCGACCACCGATGGTGGAGCTGACTCCGCTCTCACCCACAATGTGCTGGAAACTGCAGCTCCGGTCCCCGGCGTGGGGGGGGGGGGGGGGGGGGGGGGGGGGGGGGCGGGGAAGGTGGGGCTGACCGCCGCCGTGACTTGCTGGCTGCTCTTCGTAGGAAAGGAGAGAAACAACGCGCTGGTGACAGAGGGGCTGAAAGCGGGGCAGGCGAAGTCTTCTTTTTCTTTAGAAGCGTGGTTTCCCATCACGGAAACGCTGGCACCCAACCCCACTGTTATAAATGATCAAATTGATGGCCAAATTTATGAAAAATTTATTGGGTCAATTACAAAAAAATAGAATTTCGAGCAACCACCACAATCAAGACAGCATCAGTCCTGGGAAGAGGTGCTGGATGAAACCAGAGGTTCGTCCAACAGCGTGCCGGCTTTCCCTCAAAGGTTCACACCAAGTGTTTCCAGCATCCAGCTTATATACAGTTTATTTTCCCTTTCAGGAGGACACAGGGAAAGGTCATTACCTCTCTAGGGGAACAGAGTGTCCGAGCACGAGAGGACTGCGCAGGAGCTGCGGGGTCCCGGTGGAATTCTGGCAGAGGTCCTGTGCGTCTCCATCCATCTCACGATCCAGGAAGGGCCGATCGGTGCCATACACGGTGTTGGTCACCAGATGTTGTTGAGTAAGAAAGCAGCACAGACTCAGACAGCTGTTTTGCACTGTGGCAGCTTTAATACAAAAAATCTCTTCTCTTTTATAGACAATACTGATACATTCCACTTGATTGCCTAATTAACAAAAACACTTTTCTCACAAACAATCCTTGAGAAGAACAGGAAAACAAAGAATAGGAAAATACCACCTGCAGGTTGTTTATAATAACAAGTTACCATCGTTTCTGTTCAACTCCCTAAAAATCGCATAAGTTCGCTGTGAGAAAATGTATCTTTTTTCTTGCTCTCTGACCAGGCTGTCACATCCACAGCACTGTAACTCCAAGGTCAGTCTCTTGTCACCAGCACATCTTTGCTATCAGAGTCTGGACAGGATTAGAAAATCACCAGGAGAAAAGAGCATGAACAAGTTCTGCCTTGGCACTGCCTGAAGGCTTTGATGGAGAGGCCTTGTGCTTCTCTACTTACTCACAGGGGTGCACAGAAAGCATTGAAATGATAAAAAAAGTAAAAACCCCTTAGAAATTAGAAGGAAAACTGAGGCACTGGCAACTAGCACCTCAGAAATGTGTGGCTTTTGCTCTTCTCTTCTACCTGAGAGCTTCCCGGGCAGGGACAATTCTTCCAACTGCAACAGCGTGGCCTTGGCTAGAAAGGGCAACAAGCAGATGGATTTAGCTTCTCCTGCCAGGCCCTGAAAGAGAAAGGACCAATTGGGAGAGGTTAACACAATTACGGTTAGAATTGATGTGAACTCTAGACAAGGAGCTCACTTCTTCCTCCTCATGGAGGGGTTGGTAGCACTCACTGCACGGCTCTCCTGGGCTCCCCAGAGTACCACCCGCAATTAGAGCCATCATTACCACCGTTCCCAAGAGTCTGGTATGGGCCATCTCGCACAGCCTGCCCAGCCGGCCTTGCCTCTTGGGGAATTTTACTGAGAAGAAACTTCTAAGCTCTTTAGAGTCTCTTCTACCCGCTTTTCTGGTTAAACCCCTTTTGGTCTATTCCCTACCAATTTTGGTTTCTCTTAGGGAAGTGCTTGGTAGAAGATTAACCTGGAGTCTTTAGAACCAAATTGGGAAACTTAACTAGAATTACTTATTTACAGTCTTAAACTTTTTACAAACATATTTTACACACAAAACTGTCTTGGAACATTTTAAGCTATGTTAGAGCTCTGATACCAATTATTTTCCCATACAGTTCAGTCTCTTTTTTTTTGACTCTTCCTTCTGAGAGTAAACTTTAAATCTTTGGTCCTTTTATCACAGTATACTCAGGTGAATTAATTTGTGATGTGGTTGACTCTTGTCCAGTGCCCAGAGGTGAGAGTGGTGTGTACGCTGGCCCAATGCCAGAGGGAAAAACTGAGGTTGAATCTTGGTCCAGTGCCAGGGGGTGAATGCCAGAGGGATAGTGGGGAGTGGAGTCTGGTCCAATGCCAGAGGGATGGTGGGGTGTGGAGTCCGGTCCCATGCCAGAATGCTAGAGGGACAAACTGATGTGTAGCCTGGTCCAATGCCAGGGGGCCAATGCCAGAGGGAGAATGCCAGAGGGAGAGTGGGGTGTGGAATCTGATGATATGGGTCTAGCTTTTTCTTCTGGTCTGCACAGCCAAATTGGCAATGAAGAATACCTTGAAAGGGGCTTTCAAATATAAGCATTAATGGTCTGCTATATTATGATTTTATCAAAACTCAGTTTCTTCGGTTATTGTTATGTGTAATGGGTTAATTTCCTTTTTTCCATAGCTTGCATGTTTCTCTCGTCAACTTCTGCATGCTCTGTATTTTGCCAAGAGTTGTATTTCTGTTAGCTAACTTGACTCTCAAAGTGCTTTTATTCTCCCATTTTCTGTGTATTTAACTTACTGGTTTCCTGTTCTATTTTCAAGATCTTATCTATTCATCTCTTGCTTCTGTTTCTTACTTTAACAGCTTAAATACTACTTTTCTTTCAACTTCTTACACTTAACACAATTTTTTCTCACAATATTTTTCAACACGATACACCTCCCGCCAAGGAGATGTGGTAAAACTCACAATGCACAATCTACATTACCTATACTTTGATTCGTCTTCATTCGCTCTTTTATTTCTCATTCACTATCATACATTCCTTCACACTCTGAAGACACAAAGTGGATACAGCTACGGCCCCCTCATATGTCTGGGGAACACTAGTCTGGTTTGCAGGTCACACACACTTCTTCCCACTGCCCCCTTCCCGCTTGCCCAGGAAGTTGAGGCTGACTTTGTTTGAGACTCACACACACAACAAGACAACAATAAGGTACCTTTTACTTTCACATCACTTATTACAAGTTTAGGTGTTACTGGCCAGTTTTGGTGTTATTGGATGTCCTTCTACCTAACTGTTTTGTCTAACCTCAGATATTTTTGGGTATTTTACTATACTTTCTGGTACTTTGTTGAGACAGGATATATCTGCTCCGGTATATACTTAAAAATTCAAAATCTTCATTTAGGGGTCCTACTTCAATGTTTACCAAGGGCTCTTCTAGACGTTGCATCAGGTCCCCTAAAGGGTAAAAAGCCCCTGACACCCTTCATCGTCACTCTTAAGGATCTTTCCTAAATTATCTTGTTCCCTGGCTATTGCCTCCTCAAGACTGAGCTTTCTACAAAACCTCCTGATGTGTCCTGCCTATCCACAATAATAGCAGTGTCTTTCGCTCAAAGGGACTTGAGGTCTCTCCATCCCTTTTGTACCTGACATTATTGGCCTATCTCTGACTCCTCTTGGTGGTGGTCCTGCCCACCCCGCACTTTCCCTAGCTACTGCAATCATGATCTTAGCCTTTGCCTTTGCTTTTTCTTCCTCCCTCCTTGAATACACCTTAATAACTCATTGATATCTTTCTCTTGCCAATCTTCAATCTTTTCCAGTTTTCTCCTTATATCTGGCCAAGACTTGGTAACAGATTGGACCTTTAGTAGCACTTGACCTTCTGGGGTGTCTGGGTCTATTCTAGAGTACAATTGGAAGTTCCGCTTTAGGCTATTAAGCCAAGTAGCAGGAGCTTCATCTTTCTCTTGTGTACCCTCAAATGCCAATTTGGTATTAGTTCCTTTGGGAACTGACTCTTTGATCTCCCAAATTATCATTGATCTATATTCCATCATGGCCTTCCTCCCTGCCTCCTGATTAGGGTTCCAATTGGGATCCGTTAGTGGCAATTTTTGTTCACCTGATGGCACCTGGGCTCCTGGATGGTTATCTTTCTCCCAAATTCTTATGCTAGCTGCTCTAATCATTTGGACCTCTTCTGGGGAAAATAATATATTCAGAATGGAATTTATCTCTCCCCAGGTGTAGATATTTGGACCTAAGAATTGATCCACTTGGTTGGCTATGCCCACTGGGTCCTCAACTAAATGCCCTAACTCTTTCTTGAATCCTCTCACCTCCGAAGCAGTTAGAGGAGCATTCACAAAGCCAACACCTCCCGCTACTCCTCCCATAGGAACTTCTCTGAGGGGAGAGAGTTTCTCTGCCTTGGAGGTCTTGGATCTGGTGTTACAGTACAGCTCATCCTCAGATGTCAAACTACTAGTTTGAGAGGTATCTGGGTTACCCTGAACTTTCTGCAGATCAGCAAGTGTATTTGGTGATAGCTATTTACCGGGCAAGGAGGCATTTCTGTCGCAACTAGGAGGAGGTAAAGGGACAGAAATAGGAGGGGGAGAAGAGCTTGGGTACATATTAAGTGAAGCTGGAGAAGGGGTGGAGAATGCAGCAGGGGTAGTAGGTACTTGTGGTGCTGCAGAAGGAACTGGAGGAGTTGAAGGGGGTGGTGAGGGAGTGGCTACTAGGGGAGATACCGGGTCTATCATAGAGGAAGCTGAAGAGGTAGAAGGAGGAATTAGAGTGGGCAGTAATGAGATGGCAGCCAGGGGAAGAACCGGACCTGCCATTTGAGGTGCTTGAGGAAGAGGATTACAAGGTGGAGAAGGATTATAAGGGGCAGAAGGAGGCAAATAATCCAGGGGGTCCCGTCTTTTACCAATTCCATCATCCCCTCCTTCATTCCCCTCTTTCTTCTTCTGTACCTTACAAATTCGCATCCCTTCATCTCCAATAGCGTTCTTTAACCAGCAAGCCACATATAATAATTGCTCAGGATCGGTATCTCCTCAAGCTGTCAGATAATGACTCAGTTGTTGGCACATCCACTTGTCCCTTGTCCCACACCAAGGCCATCCTCCTTGCACCTCTAATTCTGGCCAGACTTCTACACAGTAGTGGATCATTTTCACTTTATCTAACCCCTCCGTGGCCTCTATCAAATCCCATTTCTCTTAACAGTTCCCGTAAGGGACTATTGGGAGGTTAATTCCTCAGTGTCTTGCCTGTCTTTTTACTATTACACCCTCCCATTTTCTAGGTCTTAGAAAAAAATCCCAAAGGTGCCTCTACTGCCAGGTAATCAAGAAAAATTTATTTGCCTGATGCTCAGGACTTAATACTGAAACAACTGCCTGATCTCTTGATTGCCCAACGTTTACTAACGTCAGGTCTTATATCTATCAGGACTTGAAAATACGAAACCCCAGCAGAGGCCGATTCATGCCTGACTCCCCTCTGTCAGGAAAAACAACTGCCTGATCTCTTGATTGCCCAACTTTTACTAACATCAGGTCTTATATCTATCAGGACTTGAAAATACGAAACCTCGGCAGAAGCCGGTTCGTGCCTGACTCCCCTCTGTCAGGAAAAAAAACTGCCTAATTTTTAGTTTGCCCAACCTGCTCTTAGGCCTCACTGTATCAGGACTTAAAAATAAATCACAGCCTCCTTCACTGGGATTTGTGCCTGACCCCTTTGTCAGGACTTAGAACGCCTGCAGGGCTTGTGAGCTTGCCCGAATCCTTCTTGGGACCTACAATCTGCCTGACTCCCTCTGTCAGGACTTTTGGGGGTGCGTGTCATTTAACTATTCCCTCTGCACACCCAGAGGTGGGGGCCCTCTTTCCCCCTTAGGAGACGTCTCGCTCATGCTAGTTCCAGTCACTTCCCCCTGTTCCTGGCCGGCCTCTTCGCAGGAGTCCGGATACATGGTACTGAGGGGTCCCTCTCGCTCTGAGGGTCGGGGCTGCCTGCCCTCGTCTCACTCACACACACACTCCCTCGTCTCCTACCACCACCAGATTTCTCACCAGTCCAGTGCTCCGGTGCTCCTGCGCGTCACTGGTCCCAAGCCAATCTCTCTGGTCCTGATAGGCAGCTGTCCTGGAGGTCCAAGATGGCCAGTCCTGGTGTCCTCTTCTGGCGTGGCTATCCCGGACGAGTCCCCAGCTGAAATATACAAGGCAAGGAGACTTTTTCTCCTTTTTAATGCCTTTATTAAAAGAGATCAGCTCAGGATGGGAAGCTCGACGAGTCTGCAGTCTCTGTCAGGTCTCCCAGGGTGGCTCACAGGAGGAGAATATGCACAGCTTTGTCCACTAGGGACAGATCCAGGGGGTCCGATCCTCGTAGGAGTTTTTTGGGCATGACCCTCAGATGTTGTTGTTCGCAGCTTCGCCCCGTCCGCTCCTGGTTTCGGGACGACTCCTGTACTCAGGGTGATGGGCTACAAAGGTTTTCAGCGTCTCTGCAGGTCCAGCACTCTGCTCCTCACGTCCAGGCATCACTCTAACTTCTCAACTTTATATTAGTTCGTTGTTTTGGGGGTTTTCTCAGTACATTTGGAGCAGTAGTTTCCCATGGCATGTTGATCCTGGAGTTAATTTGCATGTCTCTCCTCCAGGTTTTGTCTTTTCTCCCCACTGTCCAGATGTCCTGGGTTGGCTGTATGATGCTTTTATCCCCAATTGTCTTGTTCTGTTTGTGCTAAATAGTAAGTTTTACACCTTTAAGACTTATTGCAGACAGTGAAGGGGGAGAGAAAATGCAGGGGTTTTTTTTTCCCTCCAGATACTCCTGTCACTCCCCCACATTCCTTCTGCGGGCCGGCGGTTGTTGTCTGCAGAAGACGACAGACAGAGTGCTTCTTGGCTTTTTAGTTAGTTTTCAGCTAGCTGAGGCAAAGAAGTTCCCTGGACTGTGGGTTTTTTTTTTTTTTTTTTCCCTTTTTCTTTGGACCTTTTGAAACCTGCTCTGGATTGAACACTCAGGGAAGCACCAGCAGCTCACATTTCTGGCCCACCGGGCCGGGCCTGGCCTGCGACAATTCCAGCACTGGAGGGACTGATCAGAGACTGAGTGAGCTGCAACCCGGGGAGGGGGTTTTCTCATTGTTTGATATTGTTTTAGTTTTATTGTTTAATAAACAGTTTTTTTCCACCTTTCTCCAAGGAGGTACTGTTTTCCTCCCGGACCAGTTGAGAGGGGGGAGGGGCCGATTTGATCTGTTTTTCTCACTGGAGCTACTTTGGGGAATTTTTTTCCCATATTTACTCTAAACCTGGACAAATACATAATTGGCACCCAGACGTGGGGCTGAAGAATGTGGAAAAAAGCTCTATTAATTGTGTGTTTGTGGTTGTTAAAGCAGTTAGTAGACATGCTGTTTGGATCCATAATGTCCTTGGGGGTGAAAGCCTTCGTGTGGCTCTGGGCTCAAGACCTTTTTGAGATTTCAATGCCTTTCTTGTCACTAGGAATATGGTCCATAACACGTAATTTTTTGCGGTACAGGGGTACGGATTGGAATAGCTGTTGTGCTGGCCTTGGTGATGATGATTTATAAAGCGTTTACAAAGATACTGGCATCTGTTTACAACATGTATGGTTTATGGTTCCTTCATCCTACCCTGCATCCCAATTCCAGTAGTACATTTTGGGAATTTATTAGTAATTACACTCAGTCTAGTAATTACACTCAGTCTGGTACAGGAGGAGCCGAGAATATGGCTTTCCAGCCTTTCTTTTCTTTCTTCTCCTCTGGATCTGTGATGTCACTTTTTGAGAATGTTCAGTTTCCCCTGAATGTTAAAGAGACCATCTTTCTGGTATTTAATCTGGTAGGCTTCCTCTATGCTGTCTGTAGCCTCTCTAGAGTGAGGGCTGAGATATCCAGAGGAGCTAGTGAGACCCCTGACCCAGAATCAGATGCAGGTGTGAAAAATCCTGAGTGGTGTGGAGAATGGGAAAATATAGGCCAAACCCTGAAGGAATTTTCTGATCCTGTAGACTGGGATTTTTCACGGGAACAAATTCAGAACCCAGCTGAGGTGGGGAAATACCTAAAAGAGAAGTGCCATGACGATTCTAAGGAAAAGAGGCTTATTGCAATTAGCTGGGCCCTGGCCTATGCTTATCGCACTTTGTTAGATAGTGTAGGGCAGCAGACAGAGGCAGGGGGGCAGGGAGATAAATCAGCTATCCCAGTCACTCAAGCTGTAGCAAACAGCCCAGACTCGAAGCCCGCAGCCAAACCAGACGGTGAGCCTAAGCCAGCATCTAAACCCATGGCTGTTGCTACCAGTACTAGAAGTGGGAAACACACAGAAAAAACTGATCGACCAGCAGATGATGACGATGATGATGGTGATACAGGAGAAGGAAACCTCGATGCCTCCTGACGTAAAATCAGGAGTCAAAGCAGCAAGTGCAAGATCAGACGCAAATACTGAGACCTTTTCCCTGAAGGACCTTCGTGGCTTACGGAAGGATTACACCCGACGACCTGATGAATCCATAATTAGTTGGTTAGTCCGTCTCTGGGATGCTGCAGGTGAGGCTACAATTCTGGATGGCACTGAAGCAAGGCATTTGGGGTCCCTGTCACAGGATCCTGTCATCGACCAAGGAGTGATGAGGGGGGCTAATCCACGCAGCCTCTGGTCACGGGTCTTGGATAGTGTTGCACAAAGATACCTATGTGCAGATGATCTTTATATGCAACAAACTCAGTGGAAGACCATAGAGCAAGGGATCCAACGCCTGAGAGAAATGGCAGTGGCAGAGATTATCTTCTCAGATGACGAGACAACTAAGAACCCAGACCTTGTACCATGCACGCCTGTGATGTGGCGAAAACTTGTGCGACTTGGGCCACATGAATATGCTTCTGCCTTAGCCATAATGAAGAGGGATGAGAGGGAAGAGACTGTGCTGGATATGGCAAGGAAGCTCTGAGCATATGCAGATGCTGTGCATGGCCCAACACATGCCAGAATCTCAGCGGTGGAAACACGTCTGCAGGAATTAGAGGATAAGATAGAGGAGAATCATAAGAAGCTCAGACAGGAGATTAAAGAAGACCTTCTCCAAGTATCGGCAGTACAGATCAGAGGTTCTGGTATCCAAGGCAGACGTTTCCCAGGTGGTGAGAGACGGTACACCCCACGAAATGAGTTGTGGTTCTACCTGCGTGATTGTGGAGAAAACATGGGGAGGTGGGATGGAAAACCTACTGCTGTTCTGGCACGACGGGTGCGTGAATTGAAGGAAGCCACCAAAAGGGAAGCAGCTCCAGTTGCCCATAGCCGAACTACCAGATATGATGATGATGACATGTCCGATCCCCTTGAAGGAACATCCAAGACATATCCCCAGGGAAAGAAGGATAACCAGGCTTAGAGAGGCCCTGCCTCTAGCCAGGTAGAGGCCAGGGAAAATCGTGTTTTCTGGTCTGTGTGGATTCGTTGGCCTGGCACATCGGAACCACAAGAGTATAAAGCTTTGGTTGATACTGGTGCTCAATGTACATTAATTCCGTCGAGACGTGGGGACGGAGTCTGTCTCCATTGCTGGTGTGACAGGGGGATCCCAGGATTTCACTTTGGTGGAAGCTGATGTGAGCCTGACTGGGAATGAGTGGAAGAGACATCCTATCATGACTGGCCCAGAGGCCCCATGTATTTTGGGCATAGACTACCTTCGAAGTGGGTATTTCAAAGACCCAAAGGGACTCAGATGGGCATTTGGAATAGCTGCTATAGAGACAGAGGGTATCAAGCAGTTGAACAGTTTGCCTGGACTGTCAGAAAACCCATCTGCAGTAGGACTCCTGAAGGTAGAACGAGTGCCAATTGCCACCTCAATTGCAACGAGTGCCAATTGCCACCTCAACAGTGCACTGCCGACAGTACCGAACGAATCGAGATGCTGTGATCCCCATCCACAAAATGATCCGTGAGCTGGAGAGCCAAGGGGTGGTTAGCAAGACCCACTCACCCTTCAACAGCCCAATTTGGCCTGTGCGTAAATATGAAGGAGAATGGAGACTGACAGTGGACTATCGTGCATTGAATGAAGTGACTTCACCACTGAGCGCTGCTGTGCCAGACATGCTGGAACTCCAGTACGAGCTGGAGTCCAAGGCAGCAAGGTGGTACGCCACTATAGACATTGCCAATGCATTTTTCTCCATTCCTCTGGCAGCAGAATGCAGGCCTCAGTTTGCTTTCACCTGGAGAGGCGTGCAGTACACTTGGAACCGACTGCCCCAGGGGTGGAAGCACAGCCCCACCATCTGCCATGGACTGATCCAGGCTGCACTGGAAAAGGGTGAGACTCCAGAACATTTGCAATATATTGATGACATCATTGTGTGGGGGAAGACAGCAGCAGAGGTGTTCGAGAAAGGGGAGAAAATCATCCAGATTCTCCTGAAAGCTGGCTTCGCCATCAAGAAGAGCAAAGTCAAGGGACCTGCCCAAGAGATCCAGTTTCTGGGAGTGAAGTGGCAAGACGGACGGCGTCAGATTCCCACCGATGTCATCAACAAGATCACAACAATGTCTCCACCATCCAGTAAGAAAGAAACACAAGCTTTCCTAGGTGCCATAGGTTTTTGGAGGATGCATATTCCCGAATACAGTCAGATTGTGAGACCTCTCTATCTGGTCACCCGTAAGAAGAACACTTTCCACTGGGGCCCTGAGCAGCAACAAGCCTTTGCACAGATCAAGCAGGAGATTGCTCATGCAGTAGCCCTTGGCCCAGTCAGGACAGGACCAGAGGTGAAGAACGTGCTCTACTCTGCAGCCGGGAACCATGGCTTGTCCTGGAGCCTTTGGCAGAAGGTGCCTGGGGAGACTCGAGGCCGACCTAGGATTTTGGAGTCGAGGCTACAGAGGGTCTGAAGCCAACTATACTCTTATAGAAAAAGAAATCTTGGCTGCCTGTGAAGGAGTCCAGGCTGCCTCGGAAGTAATAGGGACTGAAGCACAACTCCTCCTGGCACCTCGACTACCAGTACTGGGGTGGATGTTCAAAGCGAAAGTTCCCTCTACGCACCATGCCACCAGTGCTACATGGAGCAAATGGATTGCTCTTATCACACAGCGCGCCTGTATTGGAAAACTGAATCGCCCTGGGATTCTGGAAATAATTACAAACTGGCCGGAAAGTGAAAACTTTGGTCTCGCTGATGAAGGGGAACAAGAAGTGACACGGGCTGAAGAAGCTCCACCATACAACCAACTGCCAGCAGAGGACACACGATACGCTCTCTTTACTGATGGTTCTTGCCGCATTGTGGGAATGAACTGGAAGTGGAAAGCAGCTGTATGGAACCCCACACGACAGGTCGCAGAGGCCACTGAAGGAGAAGGTGGATCAAGCCAACTTGCTGAACTCAAAGCCGTTCAACTGGCCCTAGACATTGCTGAGAGAGAGAAGTGGCCAAAGCTCTGCCTCTACACTGATTCATGGATGGTAGCAAATGCTCTGTGGGGATGGCTGGAGAGGTGGAAAGAGGCTAACTGGCAGCGTAGAGGAAAACCAATTTGGGCTGCTGAAGAGTGGAAAGACATTGCTAACAGGGTAGGGAAACTGCCTGTGAAGGTCCGCCATGTGGATGCCCATGTTCCCAAGAACAGAGCTAATGAGGAGCACCAAAACAATGAGCAAGTAGACCAGGCTGCAAAAATAGAGGTGTCGAAGATAGATTTAGATTGGCAACATAAAGGAGAGTTATTCCTAGCTCGATGGGCCCATGATGCCTCAGGCCATCAGGGCAGGGATGCCACCTATAAGTGGGCACGAGACCGAGGGGTGGATCTAACCATGGACAGTATTTCTCAGGTTATCCATGACTGTGAGACGTGTGCTGCCATCAAGCAGGCCAAGCGAGTGAAGCCCCTGTGGTATGGTGGACGGTGGTCCAAGTACAAGTATGGGGAGGCCTGGCAGATTGACTACATCACCCTGCCCCAGACACGCCAAGGCAAGCACTATGTGCTGACAATGGTGGAAGCCACCACGGGGTGGCTGGAAACCTACCCTGTGCCTCATGCTACTGCCTGGAACACCATCCTGGGCCTTGAAAAGCAAGTTCTGTGGAGACATGGTACCCCTGAGAGGATTGAGTCAGACAATGGGACTCATTTCAAGAACAGCCTTATCAACACCTGGGCTAGGGAACATGGCATTGAGTGGGTCTACCATATTCCCTACCATGCACCAGCTGCAGGCAAAGTGGAGAGGTACAACGGACTGTTAAAAACCACATTGAAAGCATTAGGTGGGGGAACTTTCAAAAACTGGGAGCAGCATCTGGCAAAAGCCACCTGGTTAGTTAACACCCGAGGCTCTACTAACCAAAAGGGCCCTGCCCAGTCTGAGCCTTTGCATAGAGTGGATGGAGACAAAGTCCCAGTGGTACATGTCAGAGGTTTGTTAGGGAAGACAGTTTGGATTAACTCTGCCTCGAATACTGACAAACCTATTCGTGGGGTTGTTTTTGCTCAGGGACCAGGTTGCACATGGCGGATAATGCAAAAAGATGGAAGAACACGATGTGTACCTCAAGGAGATCTGATTGTTGGATAAAACCTATGTGTAAATATCACTGTTTGCTGAATGCTGAATGCTATTGCCATTGTCTGTATATAGCTGTATAATGAATGTATAATGCATGTATTTATAGAGTTAGAATTTATATTAGTTTTGGTAATAAGCAGACGATATGGGGATAAGGGGTGGAATGTCCTGGGTTGGCTGTATGATGCTTTTATCCCCAATTGTCTTGTTCTGTTTGCGCTAAATAGTAAGTTTTACACCTTTAAGACTTATTGCAGACAGTGAAGGGGGAGAGAAAATGCAGGTTTTTTTTTTCCCTCCAGATACTCCTGTCACTCCTCCACATTCCTTCTGCGGGCCGGCGGTTGTTGTCTGCAGAAGACGACGGACAGAGCGCTTCTTGGCTTTTTAGTTAGTTTTCAGCTAGCTGAGGCAAAGAAGTTCCCTGGACTGTGGGTTTTTTTTTTCTTTTCCCTTTTTCTTTGGACCTTTTGAAACCTGCTCTGGATTGAACACTCAGGGAAGCACCAGCAGCTCACATTTCTGGCCCACCGGGCCGGGCCTGGCCTGCGACAATTCCAGCACTGGAGGGACTGATCAGAGACTGAGTGAGCTGCAACCCGGGGAGGGGGTTTTCTCATTGTTTGATATTGTTTTAATTTAATGGTTAATAAACAGTTTTTTTCCACCTTTCTCCAAGGAGGTACTGTTTTCCTCCCGGACCAGTTGAGAGGGGGGAGGGGCCGATTTGATCTGTTTTTCTCACTGGAGCTACCTTGGGGAATTTTTTTCCCAAATTTACTCTAAACCTGGACACCAGGGAAGAGAGCTATCAACCCAGCCTTGGTCAGGGCCTTTACTGATACAAAGAGAACCATTAACTACAAAGACCCGCGATTATCATGACAAACAAACAGCACCCCAGCAGCAACCCTGGTCTGATTAGGTTTTGTAACCTTTTTTCTCTCACAAAAAATTTGGCAGATTTTTGTTCATAATATGTTGTACTAGATTGGTTAGTGAGAATCAGAATATTCAACACAGAAGATGATATATTGTATTGTAACGGGAATTTCACTTACTTACTTTTCTAGGCTCTTAGCTCTTACTCTTACCTCATGTCTCTTAGCTCTCGCCTTTTACTCTCATCCACTCTACCCCTCTCTTCTATCGGGCCTGCTCTGAGCTGTGGGTGGCAGCTCCCATCAGGGCCCTGCACCCACACTCTTTGCAATAAACCCCAAGTTCCATGACCTGGCTTCAGAGATTTCTTGTCTCCATCCGTCCTGACTGTGCTGATCCCCCGTCACTCCTACACAAGGCACAGCAACCTCCTCAGCAGCTTCAAGAGCGGGATGCCCGTGTGCCCGCTGCCGCCTGCCCCGAGCCCTTCTGCCAGCCGAACTGTGGAGCTGGGTGCCCACCTCTGGAGAGCTGTTGCCAGGAGAGGAGCCGATCCTGCACCAGGCCTCCTGGGAAAAACAAAGAACAATTGCATGCAAGTCAATTCAAAACAAGACCTGGAAACAAGAAATAGCACAAAGCCTGTCACCATTTCACAGGCCTGAGGAGGGTCTGACCACTCCATGTGAGAATTAAACCTGTCCACAGGTGGGGAAAATCCCCATCTTTCCTGCCCGTAAACGCACCCCTTCCTCAAGGGCCTGCAGAGCAGGCCAGCTGGGGCACAGCTTTGCAACCTGTGCCCCTCTGCTACCCCCATCTACATGGATGGATGCTTTTGTCAGGCTGGCTGCCCCCCACCTCAGCCCGTGCCAGGCTGGCTGGCCGAAGCTGTCAGCAAGGCCAGCAGTCAGCTCCCCTTCCACAACATCTGTCCCCTGTCCACCAAAAAGCAGCTCGGCGGCCGGTGGAAAAATTAATATTCCCCAGCGCTGCCGAGTGGGGAAACTCTGGCGCGTGGCCAGGCCGAGACCTGCCATGCCTGGAAGCACCAGCATCCCCCCACCCCTGCACGGGCTGGGGACTCATCTTGATTTCATCGGGGTGCAGAGCGTGTCCTCCAGGCAGGGGCCGCAGCCAAAGCCAATGGGCTCTGCCCCACCAGCAGCCAGCTCCAGAATGGTGTTCCCAGCTCCACGTCGTGCTCCAGAAGAACACGCCAGCTGTGCCTCGGCTTGTGGGGACATCACGATGCCATTGAGCTGCGGGGGGATGTTTCCCCTGTCCCAGTCCATGGCACCTTCACCGCACTGCCACCACTTCTCCAATAGGACGGGCAGCACGGAGCCACTCCATCCACAGCTCACAGGGACCAGCAGAAGCATCTCCTCGGCTGTGCTCTCTCCTCCGCGCCGCGGCCGCAGGGAAATGCTCTGGGGCTTTCTTCCAGTGCCACAAGACGCGTGCCGCTGCTACTTGCTGGGTTCCTGGTTCCTACTGTGCACAGGGATGCATCTCTTCTGTCTCCTGGGCCAGGCAGGGCTCCTGCCGCGAAGAATGCTCAAAAAGCTCTTCCAGTTATGTCCTGTCTGCGGGGTCCATGCATAAACACCACCTGATGAGGTGCTGGCACTCTGCAGAGAGAAACCAGAAGCCGCCGCTCAGCACGAAAAGGCTCCTGTCAATGCTTTCCCACATTCCACAGTGCCCAGGCCGCACTAGGAGTGCTCAGAGCTGCACCCAAAAGCTTCCTATCTATCCTCTCTTGTGGAGGACACCAGCACAGAGGCACAGGTGCCACCTCCTCCAGCTAAGCCCAAGAGATACACCTCCTCACCAGCTGCAAGAGCAGGACGCTTATGCGCCAGCTGCCTCTCCCAACCACGTTCTTCCCCTCGTGCCTTGAAGGCGCATCCCCACATTGAGACACCCGGGGCAGGAAGAAGAGCTGGTCCTGAATGATGTCCTCGTTGGTGTGGAAAGGAAGGTGCCCGCAGAGCAGCTCATAGAGCAGGATGCCCAGGAACCGTATGGTGGCAGGCCATGGTACCAGCCAGAGAGGATCCACTCCAGTGGTCTGTACTCCAGCGTTCCTATGGGACATGGGCGCAGTTCATCAGATCCATGCTGTTCCTTCCCTTCCTCCCTTTCTCCCTCTCTCCCTCCCTGTTTCTCCTCTGCCAGCTAAGGGGGGAACCTCTGCTGCCCAGCTGGGCCCCGGCTTTGGGCTCACCTGGCATCTGGTTTGAAATAAACAGGGCAGGAGATTTTCCTCCTTTTAATGCCTTTATTAAAAGTGATCAGCTCAAGGTTGGGAAGCTCTACAGGTCCACGGTTTTGCCATCACTGCTCCCAAGGTGACTTTGAGGAGGAGGAACGTGCAGCTTTGTCCACTGGGGCAGAGATGGGGGTCCCATCTAAACAAGAGCTGTGGGCGTAGCCCTAGATTTCCCGACTTTCGAGTGGCTCCCGACTCGAGGTCTTGGTTCTAGATGAGGTGTTTGCTCAGGGTGAGGGGCAATAAAAGTTCCCAGCATCTCTGCAGGCTCAGCACTTTGTTCCTCACGTCCAGACATCACTCTAATTTCTTAATTCTGTATTGGCTCGTTGTTTTGGGGGTCTTTTCGGTAAGTTTGCAGGGTTCCTTCCCATGGCATGCTGGTCCTGAAGTTATTTTTCGTGCGCTCTGATGCCCCCCTCCCCATGTCCCCTCCCCTCACTGTTTGGAGAGAAGGGCCATCAACTTAGCTTCAGGCAGGGCCTTACAGATACAAAAGGAGCAATTAGCAAAAACCGGTGATTATAATAACAAACAGGTAGAACTTTACTTTAGCGGCAACTGGTTTTGCAATTCTTTTTTTCCTAAAAAAAATGACAGACTTTTTGTTTAAAACAGATGTAGAAAGTGTCCTGGAGGATTGTGCCGCAACCAAAGTCAATGAGCTTCCCCTCGCCCATGGCCAGGTTGATGAGGACGTTCTTGGCCTTGATGTCGCGGTGCAGAATGCCGCGGCTGCTGCAGTGATGCACGGCCTCCAGCACCTGGCGGAACAGCCCCCGTGCCACAGGCTCTGTTAGGAACTGCTGCTCGTGCAGGAAGTACCAGAGGTCCTGACAGTGCTCCAGACGCTCCATGAGCAGTGCGAAGCCCTCAGTCATCTCGAACCAGTCCAGGAGCTGCACAACACCGCGAAGCCAGGCTGCGACACATTCCACAACAGCGCCAGCTCCAGGGGCACAAGGGCGCCCTTGCGCTGTGGGGGGACCACGATGCCGTCAGCGGGGCCGATGCTGTGCTGTGTCTCAGGCAGCCCCTGCCTGGCCCTGCCGCGGCTCACCATGGCCCAGCATGCTGCGCGGTCCCCGCTCACTTCACACTTGCTCCCCTTGCAGCATTTGGCTGCTGACTGCTGGGCCTCACCTCAGCCCTGCCTGGCACACCCCACCGGCTCCTCCTGCTGGCCCTGCTCACTCACCAGCTGCGCCCACTCTGAGTTGTGCTCCTGGGACACTCGCTTGATGGCCACCTGTGAGCCAAGGCCAGCAGTGAGCTGAACTCGCCGCCTGCTGCCCGCTGGGGTCTCTCGGTGATCTGGGTCCTGGAGTAAACACTGCCGCAGCCACCGCTGCCCAGCAGCGAGCCCTCCCAGTAGAGCTGCTCTAAGGGAGTCTTCTCCGCCCGTGCAGTCGGCACCGCACTCCCCCTCTTCTGCCTGGGGCACCCGCCCACCCGGTGTGCTCCTGCTTGCTGAGCCGCCCTGGACTGTGTGTTCCAAGAGAGTTTTTTCTGAATCCCTTACCTAAATCTACTCTCTTTCCATATGGTTCCATTCTCCCTTGTCCTGTCCTTGCCTGCCCTCGTACAGTCTCTGTCCAGTGCCCTCAGGTACTCGAGGGCCACAGCTGGATCAAGCCTTGGTCTCTTTCCCAGGCTGAAGATGCTGAGCTGTGTCGGCCTTTCCTTGCAGGAGAGGAGCTGCCGTCCTGGCACCATCTGGGTGTCCCTGCTGGGCCCCTGCTGCAGCATGTCCACGTCCTTGCCACCCATGCCGGGGAGCCCGGCAGAGCCGGAGGCAGCACTGCATGTGCAGGGTCAGTGCCAGGAGACACGGCCCTGGCAGCGGCTCCGGGAGAAGCAATTGGCGCTGGGCCACCCGCACTGCAGCAAGCCAGGGCCCTTGTGCCGGCCCTTGTGCCCAGGGCGCCTTTCCCTGCTGCTCGCCTGCCCACTCACTCGGGGGAAATGTCCCCTGTGCCGCCCCTCAGGACTGCCCCTTGCTGCTGCTCCGGGGGCTCCCTGGCACCAGCTGGAGGGCCCCAGGCCTTGGCCTCACCCTGCTCAGCCCAAAGCCCTGGAAAAGCAGATTCAAACACCTACCCAGAAAGTGCCCGAGGATGCCAAGGTCAATCTTTTGTCACCAGCAGGGCTTTGCTATCAGAGTCTGGACAGATTAGAAAATCACCAGGAGAAAAGAGCATGAACGAGTTCTGCCTTGGCACTACCTCAAGGTTTTGAGGGAGAGACTTTGTGCTGATTACTTGCTCACAGGGATGTGTTGGGAATGGCGGAAGAAACACGGTACTTAATATGAGTCATCAGCGAATCTCAAACTTTATTGATAGGTGCACATATTTATATTGGTGTTAATGAAGCTCATACGTATTGCAAAGGCGAGCTCATTATTGGTTAGTTACTTATCAGCCAACTACGCCTACTTCTACATTCTTGTAGTTATTCTATTGAAACTATTCTTCACATTTCTGCCAAAGATTTTCCTCCCTTTCCTAATGTTGCACCAAGGGCACAATGTCCTTGCCTGTTATTGGACACTGACTACTGGCTCCTGTACTTGTCTCCTTCTAGTTTAACCAGTGGTACTATGTCGACGTGACCCTTCTCAGACAGCCAGGTGTCCACAAAGCTCTCCACAGGGATGCACAATGCACAGAAAGTGTTGAAATGAAACAGTAAAACAGTCCAAACCCCTTAGAAAGAAACCCTAGGGAGCTTGGCCCCCCAGAAATGATGCCGGGGAGAGGCCCTTTTGCTCTTTGACCTGCAAGCTCAGGCATGTTTGCATACCACAATTTTGCAACAGTCTCAGAAACTTGCACAAGAGGTGTTTCATGCAGTTCCAGATATGGGACTACCGCCGCCATCTTATACCACCTCTAGACAAGAGGCTAATGAGAAATGAGACTTTTATGAGTGTTACCTTCTAATGCAAGGTGAGGTGACCTGGTTCCGAGGAAACGGCACGGTAACCCAAACTCTCCAGGGTCACTCGGGCCAAGAACACACGCAGACACCAGTATGGTGGACAGTTCAAGACCTTTATTGTCCCATCTCGTCGGGTTTTATACTCTGCTAGTTTTTTCTCTACGTCAGGGGGTCTTACCTTACTGTAATTGGTTAGTAAGGGGTAAAAAGTTACAAATGTTAGGGGGGACTACATTCTTGGGTGATCCTTTATCACTAGGCGTTAGGGGGAGAGCAACTCTACTGCTTTCCGTGACATCGCGAGATTTTCCGAGTGCCTAACCCTATTCACTACATCTCCCCCCCCTTTTTTACAAATGAACGAAGTAGTCATATACATAGGTACTGAGATGAGGCACGAGGTTGTTGACAAAGAAAGGGGTTTGGTAAACTTGAGTAGAAAATCTTGTGACTGGCAGTGTTCCCTGGACGAATTCACAGGAGTTGTTGCCGGCCTATGAACAGGATGTTGGCCCGTTCCAGGCGGGTCTGAATGAATGAGACTAGCTTGTTCAGCAGGCACGGTCCGAAGGTGACAGCTAAAAGCAGCATTGCCAATGGACCTATTAGGGTAGAAATCAGAGTGGTTAGCCATGGTAATCGATTGAACCAGGACTCGAACCAACCCTGTTGGGCTTCTCTGTCTTTCTGCCTCTGAGCCAGTCTGTTTCGGGGTTCTGCCATGGAGTCTCTCACGACTCCCGTGTGGTCCGCGTAGAAGCAGCATTCCTCCTTCAGGGCAGCACACAGGCCCCCCTGCTGCATGAGCAGGAGGTCCAGTCCTCGCCTGTTCTGCAGGACCACCTCTGAGAGTGAGGAGACTGACTTCTCCAGAAAGGATATGGATATCTGTGGAGCCGGCTGGGTTCTTCGAAAAGGTGATACAGCTCTTTGTCAGAGTGGTACAGGACCCTAGGGACAATCAGAACTTGGACACAAAAGTCGTTAGAGTCATTGAATTTGGCAAGGAACACACAGGGACTCACTCCAGACTTCTGGCAAACCCACATGCCAGATGCGGATGGGACCACCCACTTATTATTCTTCCTGTCTTCCACATGCCCACCATGGTCCCCTAAATCTCTCCTGGTGTGGTGGAACAGTTGCTGGCGGGTGTCCTGACTGGGGGCAGTTTACTGCCACGTGCCCTGCCTGGTCACACTCAGAGCATGTCATCATACTGGTTATTGCGGTGTGGACTGCTGCTTGGATGGGAGCAAGGTGTTCCTCCTTTGCCACATGTCTGATCATGTCTGCTATGTTGGCCCCAGGTGGCAGTGATCTTAGAATGTCCTTGGTGGCTGAGTTGCATTGCTGGCGTAGGCAGTCTGCCAGCACGGGACCCTTAGCTTCTGAGGGTAGTGAGGAGGAATCTAATGCTGCCTGAAGATGATCTACAAATTGAGTAAAGCTCTCACTCTCACTCTATAGTGGACCATGGTGATGCTTTAGCTACTACCTTGGAAGCAGCCCGGATGGCTTCTCTGGCAGCTCGAGTTGTTGTCATAACCTCGTGAGCCCGCAGGCCTTCAGCCTGTGCCTGAGGTGTAATCATAGTGGGGTCTGTTCCCATTAGCCTCTGTAAGCTGGAGCCATGCAGAGGGTGCTCTGCCCCTGTTACCAAAGCTAGCTGTTTAGCACAATTATCTTCCCATTCCTGTTTAAAAACAATCATCCCTGCCCCATCAAAGATAAGCCTGCAAGTCTGTTTTATATCAAAGGGTAGCATATCATCACCTCCAAAAACGCTGTCAATAAGTGTGGAAACCATGGCGGAATTAATTCCCTTGTCTGCAATCGCTTTAGTAATTGCCTGTACCTCTTTTGGATTCACTGGAGAATAGGTCCTTCTTTGGTTTTTGCCTGCCTCCCCCCACACGGACAGGGAACACTAGCTTGGCTGAAGGGGTGTATTCGGCGCAGGCTATCTTTATTTTTCGTCAGTCTGTGAGCGGGGTCCGGTCTTTCTCTGATGACCCCTTCACCCATGTGGGAGCGCTGCAATTAGAGATCTTATATGCTGCTGCTCTCCCTCTGTTAAGGCTGGTATCCGAACCGGAGCTTTCCGACTCCCCCTCGGACTCGTCCCGGCTCGAGTCGGAGTCGGAGTCGGATGTGGAATGGCTGAGCACTTCCGGGCTGCTCTCCCTTTTTCTTGGGCTCCGACCCCGCCCCCTCCTGTGGGGGGCGGACCGTTCCCTCCCCCTGGGGTCTCCCCGCCTCCTGCTGGGGGAGGTCCTTGCCTTATATGGGCTTAATTTGAATAGAGCGCTCTGAGTGGTCTCACCCCTCACTGCAGGGACCGCCCCCCCTCCCCCTTCTCCCGCGCATGCGATGTTAAGTGGGCTGAGTCCATTTCCGCCCTTTGTCCCCTCTTCTCTTCCGCCCTGACCATGCGGCCGGCAGCCATCTTCAAGCCCATACGGTGGCGGAGAGATTGCATCGGTCCGGGCGGTTTCTGACCGTCCCGCCGCTTCCCGCGCCTCCTCTGTCAGCCCCCCCCAAAACCACTGCGCCCGTTGCCCTGCCTCCTGTGTCGGGTCGGCGATCGGCGGGGGGGGAACGGGTGGAGGGGCCGCGGTTTTGTCGAGAGGCTCCGAGGGGGGGCTGGGGTCTGGCGGGCTCCGCGGGGGGTTGAGGGGGTCTCACGGGGGTTTTGGGCTCGGGCTCGGGGGGAGGTGGGACGCGCCTAGCCCCCGCACATCTCCGTCTGCAATCTGATCACTTTCCGCGGTGGTCTGTGTCGCTGCCCCAACCCCTAGCTGCAGAGTGGCTATTAAACAACTACTGGCAGCTTTCCAAGCTTCCTGCTCTTGTCGGGCTTTTTGCAGAGCCTGGATGACTTTGCCCCACGATTTTAGGGCTTTCCCCGAGCCTGAACACATGGTATCCTCGGCCAGGGTTTTCGTACAATTATCCCACACCTCCGGGTGTAAAATATCCACGGGGCTCTCTATAGCGCCCAGCTTTATCAATCTCGGCAATGCGAGAGGCATATCGTTAAGCTTACAATCGATTCCCCATTGTGCATGCAATTCATTGACTACCTTTGCGATCGCCTCCATGATTCAAGGGTGTCCCCTCCGCTGCACTAGGCCAGCTGTGCAGCCGCCGTCCTCTCTCCAGGTGGATTCCTGTTCCCCGGGCGCTGGTTCGATCCCGGGTGTCGGCACCAATTGTTACCTTCTAATGCAAGGTGAGGCGACCTGGTTCCGAGGAAACGGCACGGTAACCCAAACTCTCCAGGGTCACTCGGGCCAAGAACACACGCAGACACCAGTATGGTAGATGGTTCAAGACCTTTATTGTCCCGTCTCGTCGGGTTTTATACTCTGCTAGTTTTTTCTCTACGTCAGGGGGTCTTACCTTACTGTAATTGGTTAGTAAGGGGTAAAAAGTTACAAATGTTAGGGGGGACTACATTCTTGGGTGATCCTTTATCAGTAGGTGTTAGGGGGAGAGCAACTCTACTGCTTTCCGTGACATCGTGAGATTTTCCGAGCGCCTAACCCTATTCACTACATATGAGTTTCCTAGACCGCCTCAGAAATCCAATAGTTTGGGTTCCAGGATGTCATGGTTTGACACTGGCACCATGCCAGTGCCTCCATGAAAATTCCCTCTCCCTGGCATCTGCTGTGAGATGGTACCCAGGAATAAGCAAAACAGGCTCTTACTTAGGGAAAAGAAAAGAAAGAGAAACTTTATTAACTAAACTACAAAAACTAAACCACAAAGAAAGAAAATTAAACACAAGGAAAATGAAAACTACACAAAAACACTTCCCCTTCCTCCTCCCACCAAATATCCAGTACATTTACATTTCCCAAATCATCAAACACTCGGTCTGGCACCACCCTATAGAAAATCGGATCTTCAGCTCATCAAGAAGTAGACGGAGTCCTTTCTTTGTACCATGGATTCCTTGTCACAAAACAGCACCGCCCGGAGTTCTGCTATCTCGTGACATCTTTCCATGCAGAGATGCTCTCACCACCTCTTGCATGGAGCAGATGACCTGTTTTTTCAGGGTAGACTTTTAAGGATGCATCGTCCCGTTCCGAGCAGAGCACAGTCTCATCTCTGGGACCTTTGTCCCCCCCATTTCCTTCACACACACCCCCTGGGGCCGAGGGGTCTCAACACTGAACTCTCTTGGCTCTGAGTCTCTGCTTCCCCCCGAAATGCAGTCTCTGTATCACCAGGAATCAGCTCATGGATTTTTACAACAAGAAAGCGTCCAGAAAAACCACTCCATCTTTCTCAATTCCTTCAACATCTCTCTCTCTTTGCCAGACGTACTCACTGCCCATTTCTACCTTCATCCTCCACTTTTATCCTCCTCTAGGAAGGGGTATTGTTCTGTAAAGTTTTCATTATCCACAAAAGGGTTAAAAGCTCTCATGAGCGAGCGGCTGGACTGCCCGCTGCCCCCCTCCTTCTCCTCCCAGCCATGCTGGCTGCTGCCGGGACATGATATCAGGTTTCAAGGTAACTCAGTTCGGCACAGGCTGAAATCTCTCTCCATCTCAAAAAGGATGATGGGGGGGAATGGGGGTAAACAGGTCTTTCGGGGCCCCCCACCCTTCCACCGGGTCCGGCCTACCGATAGAATGGGCCACGTGGCTTCTCTCCTCCCCCAGCCCAGCAGCAGCTGAGCCAGGGGAGAGAGCAGCAACTCTGTCCTGCCGGAAATTCAAAAGAGACTGAGGGAGAACTCCCTGCGATTTTAACCCCTTGGTTTTTTGTGGTCTCAGAGGCGGATCCAAATGCCCCACTGGCCAAAACCAGGTGCCCATCTTAAAATCTAAACTTCCATTGGTGACTGTTCTAAAAACAACATATCCCAGATGTCCCATTTCCGGTCAAACCACGACACAGGAATATGCCCAGAGGTTAAAGCTGTGCTAGGAATGCAATTAGCAGTAGAAAATGCAAATCTCACCTGCAAAATGATCCTGCAAACTTTTCCCAGAACAGCTAATGTGGTGGACATGATAGAAGCTTGTTCCAGAGTAGGAACTCCATAGAACAAGGCCACCTATCTAGCAATGCGATGGCAACTGCCCTTGAACCACTTGTGCAGCACAGAAAAAACAGCCCCTATCAAGTTTGCCTTCGGTGCGGCAGCCACGGGTGCAAAGTTAGAGCTGTAAAGAAAAGTAACAAACAGTAACAGCTACTGGTTCCAAGGGGAAGTGCAGCAGATGTGACATCCACAGGCACCAAAGCGGCGAATGCAAATCCACAGATGAGAGAGAAGGAACCGCTGGGAACCATGGAACTGAGAGCTAAAGGGGGCACACCATGACACAAATGCACCCCCACAACCAGGCGGCTGCCAGAACATTCCTCAATCAGCCACAGCAGGGAGCGCAGGAGTCAGTGTGGCAGCAGCAGTAGAAGCTACCTTGGAAAAAACACTGATGTGCAAGTCATCCCATCTACAGCAAATGGACCTTTGGGACATGGACTCAGTGTTCTACTCATAGGGACATCATCCACACCCAAGCAAGGCATTTTTGTTTCACCTGGACTGATTGACGCAGACTCTTTAGGCAATATTGGGATTATGGTGCACACATCAAGACCACCTATTCACATTCCAAAAGATACGAGGCTGACTCAATTAATTGCCTTTGAGGCCAAGCTTCCTACACAAAGGGTCATGCATAGCGGGGGATGGAGGTTTTGGGTCAACAGGTAAACCTCAGGTAATGTTTACATTACCAGGAACAAAGCCAACTAAACCCATTACTTTTCAGCATCCTGATGGAGGGACTCTGACAACAAAAGCTGCCTTGCTGGACACAGGTGCAGATGTCACCATTATCCCCTCATTTGCATGACCTGCAACATGGCCTTTGAGTAGCCTGGGAACCATTGTTATGGGGCTGGGAGGTGTTCAGATGACACAAATCAGTAAAACACTCTTGACAATGTCGGTTGATGAAGATGCACATGTCTGTGCTCAGGTGAGACCTTACATGATGGGATGAGATGCATTGAGCCAGATGGGTTTCTCTCTCACCAATGAGGAGTTCTAGCAGAGGCCACTGCAGGACAGCCAATCCTGAAATTAAAATGGTCAACAGAAAAGCCAGTTTGGGTTGATCAATGGCTACTGTCTGAAGAACAGCTTGCCCGTGTTAATGAATTGATGAGCAATTGCAAAAGGGGCATATTGTACCTTTTACGAGCTCCTGGAATACACCTATTTTTACTATACCAAAAAAATCAGGAAAATGGAGGTTATTACATGACCTTCAAGCCATAAATTCTGTAATGCAGGATACGGAAGCCCTGCAGCCTGGCCTACCCTCACCATCAATGATACCTGTCAACTGGCAATTGTTAATTATTGATCTAAAAGGTTGTTTTTTCACAATCCCATTGCACGAGGATGACTGAGAAGTTTGCTCTGTCAGTGCTACCCATCAATAAGGCAGAGCCACCAAAAAGGTTTCAATGGGTTTTATTGCCACAGGGGATGTGAAATTCTCCCATGACGTGCCAACTGTGTGTTTGTTGTCTGGGCTCCAGCCCCACTAATAAAACAGTATTCACAGTATCTCATTTATCATTGCATGGATGATATCCTCATGGCAGGAGAACACCTGGATACAGCAACTTTGTTACCTGTATTAGAGCAGCAGCAGGCCTTCAAATTGCCTCTGAAAAAATTCAACAACAAGCCCCATGGAAATATTTTGGTATGCTTATCACTGAGGCCCACATTCGACCCCAGAAATTAACTATTTGTACAAAGATTCAGACCTTGGTGCATGTTCAAAAGTTAATTGGAGACTTACAGTGGATTTGTAACATCTGTGGTATTACTAATGAAGACCTTGAATCCCTAAGACCATTACTGAAAGGGGGAAATCAGGCTAATTTGCCATGTGAATTGAATGAAAAACAAAAGAAAGCTCTGACTCAAATTAGCACTAAATTGGGTAATTCTTTTGTAGACTGTTGGTCTCCTAATTTGCCATTGTCTGCAGCTGTGCAGAGTAAAGACAAACACCGGATGGCTATACTGATGCAATGGGATAGCCTGGTTAAACAGCCACTGAAAATTTTGGAATGGGTGTTTTTACCATTTAATCTGAACAAATCCTTATCCACAAGAATAGAGGCTATAGCAAAATTGTAATCAAGGCACAGAAGTGGACATTGGAAATTGCAGGAATGGAACCTCAAAATATTCTTCTCCCTTTAACAAAAGACTATTTAAAATGGTCATTGCAGAATTCAGACACCTTACAATGGGCACTGTTGAATTTTTCATGTCTCATTAGCAGTAATTTTCCACATCATAAACTTTTCTCTTTGCATCAGGTGGAGGAATTACCTTGGTTGTCAAAGCAACCTGTGGAAGGCCTCATGGTTTTTACTGATGCCAGTGGAAAAACTCCCAGAACAGGCCTTACTTGGCAGAACAAAGGCAAATGGCTCAGAGAAATCCTTGAGGGACCAGGAGATTCCTTACAAATTCTTGAGCTACCTGCTGTCATCATTGTTTGAAAAGTGGCCAAGTGATCCCATTAACATTGTTTCTGATTCTCTTTATGTACTGGTGTTTCCAGCACATGGAGCGAGCACTGCTGGAGGAAATCCAGAGAAATCCAGCACCCGCAGGTGGGGCAACTCTTTTTGCAACTGTGGCAGTTACTCAGTTCTCACAAACAGGATTTATTTCATTGCCCATATTCGGAGTCACTCTGGATTGGAGGGAGGCCTGGCCTTAGGGAACGAGAAGATGACCAATTGGTGGCACCACTTTGGGCCTCTGCTTCTCCCAACATCGATAAATTTGGCCAAGCCAGAAGGGCTCATGAGTTTTTTCATCAAAGTGCAAAAGTTTTTCCCAAACAATTTGGAATATCACTGCAGGATGCTCAGGGAATTGTCACAACCTGTCCACAGGGCCAGGGTATGACTGGTGGATTGGGTCCTGGAGTCAACCTCCATGGTTTAGGCCCTTGCAGCTGTGGCAAACTGATGTAACCATCTACACCTCTTTTGGTCGCTTTAAACACATTCATGTGAGCACAGACACCTTTTCTGCCATGGCTTGGGCCACTCCTCTGACAAGTGAAGGGTCTGACTTTGTCATTCCACACTGTCGAGGCTACTTTGCTGCTGTGAAAAACGCCAATCACTTGCTTTTGAAATTGTTAAAAGTTTAATAGTAATAAAATGGTTATAAAAATAGTAATACAATTAGAGTCATAATAATTTGGACAATTTAAATTAGGACAATATGAGGCAATAACAGCAAAGAGTTATAGACGTCCGGGTACCTTTTTCTGGGCATCACGAGCACGAAAAGGGACACCCGTTAACAAAGGATTAACCCTTAAAAACAACAGCCTGTTGCATATTCATACACTTCCTACATGATGCATAAATTCCATTCAAACACAGGATTCTGTCTGATCAGTGTCAACTTCTTCCTTCTAATCCTAACAGCGCCTTCAAGGTGAGAAGAAGTTCGTTTCTTCTGATAAGAAGGCAATAAATTCCCTTTCTCGGAAAGGTTCAGGTGTCCTGTGGCTGCTATCTCGCTGCAAGACCTTTCTGTTTAACAAAGCATCTTACATAGCATAGTTTCTATTTTAACAATTCTTATAACTTAAAACTATATTTAACACAGTACTTAAGAGAATTAATACAGCATTACTTCTTAACACAACACATATCATATTCATTTTAATATTTGTGAAAAGCCAATCATAAAATACATGCATTTTTCACACTGCTATGGGCTTGCCTCAGGAAATCAGAACAGACAACAGGTCAGGATATACAGCCTGGCAAACCCAGGATTTCTCAGCTCCTTGGGGAGTGAAGCAGAGCTCAGCATTCCAGGAACTCCACAGGTCAAGCTATCATCAAAAGGACACATCAGGTCCTGAAAGGACAACTTGAGAAACAAAAAACAGGGGAGGATGGGCTAAGCCCACAGCACAAAGTGTTGAAAGCAGTCTATGTTATGAATCCTCTATGGTTAGGAGGCAATCACAGTGAACCATCAGCATTAACACATTACTCAGGTTTGCAGCAGGATTCTGAACTGGCACAGCATCGTCCAGAAGTTAGTTTTAAAAATCCTAGGACAGGGTTATGGGAAGGATCTGCAGATTTACTGATGTGGGGAAGGGGTTATGTTTGTGTCATTACAGACAAAGAACCCTGATGGATACCAGTGAAGTGGGTTCATCCCTGGCTTGAAAAGGACACTCTGATCCCTAATACCACTAATGAACCTACAACCAGGGACACCTGAAAACATCCACTGCCCTCAGAACTGTAAATGCATTTGTTATCCTTGGGTGAGATTAGAATGTGTGGGGTGTGGAGCAGACAGGTGCTGCGAGTTTGGGGCAGGAAGCTTTGCAAGGTGTGGGGTGTGCAGATGTAAGCACTGCCAAGAATTCAATACCTGGTGGTGTTATCCCAAGTGACAGGAAGAACAGTTAATTCCCCTGAAGCTGCTCAAGAAGGACTGAGCTTGTTTGAAAATCAAAAGCAATTGGGGCAGGCTATTCAATGGTATCATAGTGAACTCTGGAAGCTTGAGCAAAACGAGAGAGAGAAAAAAATCAAGGATATTGAGTGTGGTAAGGAAATATTTATCCCTTGGACTTGGAGAGTTAGACCTGATCAGTGGGAACAAAGAAAGAGAAGCTGTAAAGAAAGGAACCAGGAAAGAAGGAAGAGGAGAAGGACTTAAAGAGCAAGTGGTGCAGGTAGTCCAGATCTTGTCCCTGATCTCATAGGGGAAGGATTCTTTACCAATGAGCAAGATGAAGAACAGCTTTAAATTAGAGATGCGGGTTTTGAGGAGTCTTTTTCTGTTAGCTTTAATAGGTGGTAACATCTGTAGTGCAAAGGAAATTAACCCACCAGGATGGCACTGACAGAATCTGTGGCTTACTTGGGCCGATGCTCCTGGGAGGAATCCTTTCATTTATCCTTGGCCATGCCCAGAGATCCCTCCCGCACATGTCTAACTGGTATCCCAGTGAGTGATTTCACTGGGTTTGCAAGGTGGGTAGGAGCTAGAGGAAAGCCATACATGGAAGCAAAGAGATCAAGCGTGGAGAATCATTGGTGTAACATCACCAGAGATGATACAAAATTGGACATATGCAAAAGGCTGGGAATAAGGCAAATGGTGAAGGCTTCCAAGCAGGTGCAATAACACAATCCCTGAATGAAACTGGACTAGAACCCCAAGAACTAGACCTGTTAGGATCAGTTTGTGGGAATTATTGTTTGTTTTTTAACTACTTTTGACCCAAAACCAAATAATCTGTTCTAGTCCCACATCCCAAGAATAATAGTGTCATCCTTAATCCCAATTCTCCATGGTATCAGAACGTGACCAAGTATTGCTACAATTGGATTTATCCTGGCAGTGCTGATGCAAATGAGACTGTAAAAAAGCTTCCACCAGGTGTCTTTTTAATCTGTGGGGATAGAGCCTGGCCTGCACTTCCAAGTAATCCCTTTGGTGGACCTTGTAACCCAGGAAAACTAACCATGTTTGCCCCTAGCATGTGAGAAATGCTGAATCAGACTACCTGGAGAGCAGGACACAGCAGAAGAACTAAAAGAGCAATCACAAGCTTAGGATCTAATTGTAATGATCATGTAGAGCTTTGGGGTGCTCCAGCATGTATCATAGCATCATTCCTTGCTTATTGGAATATTTACCAATATAGCCAGATGGGACATGTCTGAGCTTGTCTGGCTGAACCAAATAGCGGCAGCTATGGTGTTTTTACCCCAGAGACACTTTTGGCTAGCTATGTGCTGCAGCTGAGCATGTGGAGAAAAGTCCAGGCAAGCCAGAACTCTGATGGTGACGGGATGGAGCTTCCTCTTGTGAGAGGGTCTGCTCCTCAGGTTTACCTCTGGTGGAGAAGCTTTAAGATGGTGGTGAAGGAAAGGAGTCTGTTCTGATGGAGAGTTTTGATCCAGAGCTTTATTCTGGCCCACAGGCCTCTGAATCCAGCAACAGCTCCAACAGAACTCTCCAAACTGTGTAGTTGCCTCTCCTCGGGGAGAGGGGGAGGGAAGCCCACCAACTAGCTACAGGAGAGGAGGTCAAAGGACTCCTGGATGGCCCAATGCCCCCTTAGAGGTAGAGGGCATCCTTTGAATCTGCCAATCTCTCAAAGCCCTTCTGGAATTCAAGGACTGACAGACAGTGCTTGGCAGGGGGCAGGGAGGGGAAAGGAGAAGTGATTGACACACTTGGGTGGGAATTTTCAAGGGAGGGACATGGGTTTCTCAGGTAAACCCTGAAATCACACCACAACATTTGCTCCAGGTGTTGTGGCTGCTCAGCCTTTGACCACACTGAATAAGTTGGGATGCTGGACAGCTGAACAACTGAACACAACTTCAGCTGTTCTAAATCAAATGCTCACTGATGTAGATAGTATTAGTCATGGCACACTGCAAAATAAAGCTGTTTTAGACTTGTTGTTAGCACATGGGCACGGGTGTGAGGAGTTGGAAGGAATGTATTGTATGAACCTCTCTGACCATTCTGCATCCATTCACAGGAAACTCAAACAACTATAAGATAACATGAAGAAATTGACTGTGAATGAATGACTGGGGGTTGGATGAATGTTTTAAGAGATGGGAATAACTGGATGGTTGAAAGATATTGTAAAGGGAATTTAGTTAGTCTTGTTAGTCATTATTTTATTGCTTTGTGTTATTCCATGCATAATTAAGTTGGTGACCCTTAGAAGAGAACACAGTAAAGAGGGTCTGGCTGGAGCAAGAAGAAGGGGGAATTGTGGCAGTGTATGTGAACAACTTAGACCTCAGTGTGCACCAGCCATACCATCTGTAACTGTTCTTATCAGAATTGTCTCAGGGCACTGTGGAATTAATCAGTGTTACTGAGACATAAACTGTGCTAAAATAAGAACAAAGAAGCTGAGAAAGGGCACACCAGGGTGGCAGGAACTGGATAACAGAGGACTGTGAAACACCTGCACGGTGACCAATCACAGACACTGAGAAATGGAGGCAGAGAATGAGGAAACAAGACAAAGGCACCAATCAAGAAGTGTGACCTTAGTAGTTTGTAGAATCTAGAAAAGTGTGTGTAATGTAAACAATAAACAGCTTCTGCTTGGTCGTATTGGTCAGTTGTTCAGGGGTCCTGGATTTCCCGCAATACTTGTGGGGGGTCCCACATTTGGTGGAGAGGGAGTGCCCCCTTTCTCCAAAACAGCCCTTGTCCAATCTGAGAGCACCAAGGTGATGACTTCCAAGTGTTCAGGCAGACACACTGTGCAAAGAGCTTTCAAAGATGCTTAACCAATCAGAACTCAGTTTCATTCTGACTCATCAGATGCCAAGGAGACAGGCAAAGCCCAGAGCCCCCCCAAAATTTCCAGCCAATCAGAGCTTTTCTCACTGATGACTCCCAAGGTGCCAGGCAGACCCGCAGCACCCGGTGCTCCCCTCCCAGACTTCATCTGCATCCCCACCTCACCCCCAGTGCCCCTTGAGAGAGGAATTTGGGGATGGGGGAGGTGGAGGGCGCCCTGACCGGCCACCCCCGCCCTGTCCTGGTGGCAGCCCGGCCTTGCCCGGGCACGGCTGATGCCGCCTGCCTGTGCTCCGCAATAGCCCAGGCTGGTGCTCTCAATGCCACGCAGGGCAGGCTCACTTTGGGTGCCCGCTTAGGCACAGCGTGGCTGCTTTGGGGCTGTCAGCACTGCCTGGCACTAGGGATGGGGTGCGTAGGGGCAGCTGGGGCCGTACTGGTGGCACTGGTGGTGCTGGGAGCCCCACAGAGGGGGAAGGAGAGCAGTAAGTGGTCGAGGGGAGGAGGGGAGGGCAGGACTTTGGACCTCAAATTTAGTGAAAGGGAGGACTGGACACCCAAAGTGAACATGAGGGGCCTGGGACTCCCAAAAAACCAATCACGGGTGAAGGGGATTGAGGACTGGGGGGACGATGGGAAAGGGAAGGAGAGGTGCCAAAAGACAGGCCTGCGATCCCCTGATTCCAAAATTGGCCAGAATAAACTTTCTAACAGAATTTGAAGCATCAGAAAGCAGGTAGTCTTTTTCTGTGCAGGGCACAGAGGAGGAGATTTCTTTATTCACTGTGTGTCTCGAGACTTTACAACAAGGCATTCATTCCATCACAGTAAGACATATGCATTGTTATAAATGATCAAATTGTGAGCCAAATTTCTAAGAAAATTTAGCGAAGATTTATTAATTTGTCTGCGAGACCAAAGTTCAGTCATCAAAACCACCACAGCCAAAGAGTAAGCGTCGAGCCCAGGATCGGCGCCAGGTGAACTCGGATCTGACCTCCAAGTGTCAGAGTCTCCCCAGTTCATGCTCGCGGCTTCGAGCAGCGAGTTTGTATACAGTTTATTCTGCCCGAGGCAGAGATGACCAAATTTTCTTTGTGTCTCTTCACATGCATCGTTGTTGACTTCCATGTGGAGAGGTGGACAAAGGTCCAGTCCAGGTGTCTCGATGTCAATCTACTCCAGGGAAGGCATGTATTCACATGTATCAGGAAGGCGCCTTGGTTATCTCGACAGATGTAATGGCAGGGCGATAATTGCTTTCAGGTGGACCCGACAACTCAGGGAAGCCAACGATTATCGATTATCATCCTGGAAGCTTCTATTCTTATGTTAAAGCATTGGTGTTTATCTTAACGTGCAGCCGGGAACTAGATGTATATGAATAAGACAGCTGCTCCTGGTCAGGATAGTCAAAAGACATGGTTTGAATTTTACAATATTTCATACATTAATAGCATGAATTATCTCTACCATATACTACATGCATTAAAACATATTTCTTATCTAATACATGAATATCACTTTCCTAGAACTATTTTGCATGCATCCTCCTCCTGGAAAGCCTTGTATGGTCCTGAAGGGTCAGCTAAAGGGGTCTTTGGTGGTCGTATTCACTGAATGCTTCAATATAAAAGGTGACCTTGCCTTGAACTTTTTCTGTGAGCATGCGCTGTTGCTTCTTTTGTTACATGACTTGCGAAAAAAAAATTCCACTGTAATCCTTTCTATCTGTTTTTCCACTGGTTCCACTTATGCTTATCATCCTGTGTAAATACTTTAACATTCTTTTATCTTGTTTGCTAGTTAGTCTTTAAGCTCTATTCCGCAACTTTAGGGGAACTGAGAATTTCTATTCTCTGTATTATTTATCAGGACCACCCCACAGCACAGCCCGGCTCTGGGGTGTCAGCGCCTGCGCAGCAGCGTTGGGGATGGGGCATGTGGGCGGAGCTGGGTGTCGTATTGGTGGCACTGGTGGTGCTGGGAGCCTGCCCATCCATGGGGTGAGCAAGGGGCATGGGAGGGGGACAGAGGGTGGAAGAGAGATTGGGACTCCCAGCTGAGCAAAAGGGGAGGTGAGATGCCCAAACTGAAAAGGATGGGGCTGGGACTCCCAAAACCAAGCACAGGGGAGGTGGGTTGAGAACTCGGGGGACGATGGGAAAGGGAGAAGACGGGGCTGGGATCCCCAAACAGAGGGAGAGGGGTGGGACACACAAGTTGAGTTTGGAGAGGTCAGTGGATTGGGGGAAACGATGGAAAAGGAGGTGAAGAGGGAAGGAAAAGGTGAAGCTGGAATGGGAGAAGGGTAGTTCCATGGGTGCCCACCCTTATCGCTCAGCACTTAAGCCCTGGAGTGAATCTCTGGGGCCCAGGGTTGGGGGTGAAGGTGCAGATCTGCACTGAGGGGATTCCTCCCTGCGTCTATTCCCGGTGGGGTTCACCCCCCCCCCATCAACCAGAGCTGTGGGGCTGTGGGGCAGAGGGAATGGGGAAAAAACGGGAGGAAGAGGAGAGAGAGAGAAGCAGGAGGAGCAGGAAGAGGAGGAGCATGAAAAGGCTCAGGAGGAGAAGCGGGAGGGATACTGTTCGCTGTGTCCGCAGCCCCCCCTGGCCCCAAGAGCATCCCACCCCCTACATCCCTCAGATAAGTGGGGAGGGGGAGTTTGACCCAAATATATTAGGGGGTCTCTGGCAAGGATTTTTTTGGAAGGGTGTTTGGAACTTGCAGATTCTGGAATCAAGCCCCAAGTATCTTTCCATTTCCCTGGCAGGTTTTCTTGGGGGGATGGGGGTGTGTTTGAAACTTGCAGAACTCCAGAGATGAGCCTCGAATGCCCCTTGTGGGGAAAGTGTGGGGGGGTCCATGTCGCGATCGCCCAGTACTGGTGGGGCAGGACCTCAGTTCTGGGAATCCCCGGGAGAACCAGGGGAGTATAACATGGTACCCCCGGAGTGGGGAAAGTGAAGGGGGTGATAACGCAGTTGGAGAACCCCCAGCAGCCTGGAGGGGTGGGGGAACACAGAGATGAGGGAGGGTCAGGACGCCTGACCCTGAAAGGGGTAGGAGGGAGAGGGCGGAGCCCCAAATGCCTAGAGTGAGGGGAGCCTGAAGAGGGTGAGCCGGGGACGACCTGGGAGCTGAAGCAGAAACAAGGGAAAAGGAAACCCGGAACCCCTCAGGATCCCTAAGCTGGACTCCAAGGAAAGGGGATCACCAGGATCCATGGGGACCTCAGAACTCCAAAAAGGAGGGAGACCAGCTAGAGGGAACTCCTGGGAAGGGCTTTTTTGATTGATCCAGGGGAATGTGGAGCAGCAGGCACGAAGTGACCATTATCCCCATCTGGTTCTCTTGTGCCACTGGGAGAGGACTGGGGATAAAATGAAGCCTGGGAAGGAGGGAGGGGTGAGGGAAATGAGTTTTACTAGGATGTAGTTTAATTATCATTCTTTTGTTGTGATTTGACTGGACATAAATTCAAATAATTTTCCCCGAGCCAGCTCTGTTGTGCCCATACCAGTTCCAGGGGAGTGGCCTCTCTCTGCCCTGATCCGACCATGAAGTTCTTTGGGTGTTCTCTGCCCTGTCTGGGGCAGAAAGGCAGTGCCCGGAGCAGCCTTGGTGGCATCAGGCACCCAGCCAGACTCAAAACATAACATGTGACACACTGGGAATGTTAAACATAAAGCTTAAAGCAAAGAAGAGTTTCTGGAGGATACCTCCACTCCTTTGCCTTTCCTGGGAGCCATAGGGCAACATGCTGGGCACCCCTCCAAACTGCTGGAGCACAGCCAAATGCTCAGACTGTGACTGCGAACTCTTTGCCCTCATTTCCAGTGTGTGATGATACTTAAACAGCCTCAGGAATCTGTTTCCAGTCTCCATGAACTAATATTTACACAGCCCCAGGGATTTGGTTCAGTCTCTATGAGCTTGGCTGTGAGGGTGGGTTCTGGAAAAGCAGCTTCTCTATGTAAATCTCAGGGCTGGTTGACCTGGCACTGGCTGGAAAAATGCCAGGGATGGGATGGAGCTCAACACCCAGATCATGGCTTCATCTTTGGGGGGATTGAAATAACCAACTGATGTAATAAATGTAGCAAATTAAAGAGAGAGGAGAATAAAACCCCAAAATCATTACTTTACAGCTGTTTTTTTGAAGCTTTTGCCACCATGGGGGTGGTTTGAGTGTCTGGATGTGGTTTTTAGGTGAGTTCTAGTTTTTGCTGCCTTGTAAATGGTTTTCAGTGATTTTACTGGGTTTTTTCAGCCCCTTCTAGCTCTTGCAGCAGTGCTATTGTGGTGGGTTAGTATTTGGGGCCCTCAGACCCCTTGATGCAACCTTAGGTGAGCAAAACCACCCTGAGCAGACACAGATGTGTTGTCCCTGCAATGCTGCAGGGGAGAGACCCCTGGCCCCAGCACCACTTCTGCCCTACCCAGCTCTGCTCCCTCTTGCCCCTTTGCAAGTATGAGGGCAGAGAGGAAAACCCTGCATCATTCTTCTGCTTCCAAGTCCAGAGACAGTTTATTTAAACTCTTGTTCTGAAAGGGAGTTGCAGCCTTTCTGTGGAGCAGAGGCTCTGCCCCGGAGTGGGAAATGGCTCTCTATGGGGAAGATTGGTAGGTTCCATTACTCCTAAATCATCAATGGCACTTGTGGCCTGTGGGTGAAGGGGCCAGAGGTGCCCCTGAGAGGGGGTTTGTGAGCTGTTGCCTCCCCACTCTGCAGAATTTCTTGAAGCAGCTGCTTTGATCCAAAACAGGTGTGTGAGTGGGTGGGACTCAAGAAATCTGGGAGAGAAGAAATGAGAGGAAAAGCTTTGAGGGAGAGAAATTTCTGTGCCTCCATTCCCTTTTCCCACCTCTTCCTCCCCCACCAGTTTTTCACCCCAAAATGCCCCAAGATGCAGCCTGGAGCGGGGGGAATTGAGGGGTTGGAGACAGTAACAAAACACCACATCAATTAAACCAAAATTCAAGCATTTGGAGGAGGAAGAAATCCTTTTGGATGTCTTACTTTTGTAGACACAGGCAGGTGGTTCTCATATGGAAAATATTTACCTAGGGGAAGTATCAGGTGCAGGGGCTGATAGTAATTTAATTTTACAGTGATGACAAAAACATCTGCTGGGCATTGATGTGAGTGATTTATATAGTTGTAATAAATATATTCTTCAGTTACCAGTGACTTGACAGCAGAATCCACAGGTATTTTCGGTCTGTGTCAGTCAACCCTTGTTCTGTTTCTCTGATTATTTTTTTCCATACAAATATTCAGCAAATTGTTCCTGTGGGACCAGCTTTGCTTTGCTGAGAAGGGCTGTGACTACCTGGGAGATTGGGAGGATTATCAGCTTTTTGTGTTTTTATTTTAGGATCACAGGAGCATCCTAGTAAAGCCTCAGGAAGGAACAGGACCTGGTTTGGCCCTGTGAGCTTGGGGTGTTGTCCAAGATCACTTCGTGGCAGGAGGAGCCGAGGGACACTCTTGTCCCTGGAGGGTGCCCTTGTCCCCTCTGTGGCCTCAGGGATGGCAGAAGTCCCTTGTGAAGAAGGTACAGAGGCACCATACCCTGCTTCAGAAGCTTCATGAGCTGCCCTGCACAGGGTGGGGAATCAAGGTTGGCTCAAGTGGGTGAGCACCTTTTGGGGTGCCTGGGTGGCCTGGAGTGGGGGCTGGGGCTGAAAACCCCTCTGGACTTGTTCAGGTCCTTGATGCAACACCTTTTCAGGACACCCACAGCCAGCAGGAGTTGGCTGAGGTTGAAGCAGAGCTGGAAAAACCAAGCAAGTCCTGCTTTTTTGAAAGCTGAAATTGTGTTTTCCTTCCTGCTGCCAACATAAACCTGGCAAAGGAACAATGGTGCCTCTCTGTCCTAGGAGGAAAATATCCCAAATCAGGCCTTTCTCACTCCCCACTTCTGAGTGTGAGTCAGAATTTGCTTTGTTTGCACAGGTGGAGACTCGGCTGTGATGGAGCTGCTGCAGCAGAGAGCAGAGGGAAGGAGCAGTAAGCCCCAGTTTGGTTATGGGGATGTTGTTTCAAGACATGGCTCAGTGTGTTGGGGCAAGCTAAAATGGTCAAAGGTGTTGTGGGAGGCGGAGTAAGAAATGTCAAAGTGTTTGCAAGCTGATGGTCTGGGGATGGTGCCCATTTCATGGTGGAGGGGGGCACAGAGGTGATGCAGGAGGTTGGGAAGCTTCAAAAATCCTTGGAAGCCGATGATAGCACTGGGATGCCCCCTGGACTGAGCTTGTGCTCTGCTGGGAGCCTCCAGTGTGTTTTGGGGCTGTGTTAGGTGTTGAAGTGACCCATAAGGGAAATGTGAGAGCTGGGAGAACAAGGGGTGCTCTTCATGCCCTTCCCACGTTTTGTCCCAAGATTTCAGCCTCAGATGCACCAATAACAGAAAGGTGATTATTGCAGTCACCGTGCTTACTGTGGTGCTGGTTCTCACAGTCGCCATCATCATGCTGGCAGGTAAGTGGATGAGGGTGCAGAAACCACCCAAAAGTCTCCTTCGCAGAGATGTCCCCCAGTATGAGTCACTTGGGCATGTTGTGCTTGTTTGCAGCTAGGAAAGACCTGCCCTGCCCAGCTACTGCCCTGCCCAACTGCCTGGAGAGTGGGATTGGCTTCGGGAACAAGTGCTTTTACTTTCTGGAGGAGGAAGTGGACTGGGAAGGGAGTCAGCACTCCTGCCTCTCCCGCCAAGCCCACCTGGCCACCATCGACACCATGGAGGAGCTGGTAAGAGAAACCCCTGAGCAGGTGGTGTGGAACAGTCTTAGGAGAGCAGATTTGGAAATTGCAGGAAATTGCCTGAAGAGAATAGTATGGAGGTACCTGTGATCATTGCTTTCCTCACTTCCAGCATTTCCTCCTGCGCTATGGGAACTTCATGGAATACTGGGTTGGTCTCTGGAGGGAAGGTTCTGGACCTTGGAAATGGCTCAATGGTTCCCTCTTCAATGCCCTGTACGTCCCATCTTCTGGAGAACAAAACTATGACATGGGCTGAGCCGGGGCAGGGGCTGGATGCAGGAAGCACAAGTAGATCCAGATCTGCTGAGGTGGGAGCAGTCAAACATTACTTTCCCTGGTTGGGCCAAAGCATTCAGACACAACCCATGGATTTGTGGGATGCAGATGATGATGGGAGCCTGGGGGCATCCCAGGATCAGGGGCATCCCTGGGACCAAGAACATGAAAACCATTGAGGAAGGTAGTTTGGGTTCTTCATGGGGACTTTGCTGGGAAGGTTGGTCCCTGCTCCTGCAGCACTCTTAATCTCTCTGGAAATGGGAATCCCTCCCATCCCAGCTGTCTCCCATGAGCTCTAACTTTGCTGTTGATTCAGGTTTGACATCCAGGGCAATGGCCACTGCGCCTACACGAACTCTCACAGGATCAGCAGCGACAGGTGCTCTGAGACGAAATTTTCCATCTGCAGCCACCTGCAGAGGCATCCCAGTGAAGTCCAGAAGGATACAGAAATCCTGAATTCCACCTGAAACCTCCCTCTTAACAGAGATCCACCACCAGCTGGTGTTAACCCCACGCAATGTGGTACTGAGTCTCTGTTTGTATTTGTTTAAATTTTAGCTGGCAAACAGCTCGCAGGTTGGGATGAGTCTGTTTGCTGAAACTCTGTCGGTTGAGATAAGTCCATTTGCTAAAGTGAAAATCAATGATTGTGCAAAAAAAAAAAATCAATCAAAACCTGCACTCTGGAGCAGGTGATAAAGAGGCAAAATGGGAAGGAGTTGCATGGGAGAAGTCTACGGAAGACTGACCCCATGGAAGGGACCCCACCCTGAAGCAGGGCAAGGACTCCTCTCCCTGTTGGGGAAGCAATAGTATGAAGTGACCATAACCCTGCCTCCCATTGTCCCTGCACCAGTGGTGGGGAGGAGGGAGGGAGTTGGGGATAAAGTAAAACCTGGGAAGGAGAGAGAGGTAGAGGAAAAAAGTTTCATTAGGATTAATTTTGCTTGTAATTCTGCCTTTTTGGGGACCCCAAGGGCAACAGCCTGTGCTCAACAGCCCAAACTGCTGGAGAGTAGTGGCCCTCGACTATGCCATCTCCCCTGTCTGTTCCATGTTCCCTGTCTCTCCTGTGTCCCTCAGCTCTTTGGGACTGGGGCAGCAGTGAGATCCAGGGCAGCCCTGGGGTGGAACAACCTTGAGCCCAGCTGAGCCTGTTCACCTAATTTCACCCAGATAGGGCTCAGGTCACTCCCAGAATGGTTCCCAGTCACCTGCAGTATGGTCCCAGTAATTCCCACTATGATCCCAGTCACTCCCCATATGATACCACTATGACCCCAGCATGGTCCCAGGGGTTCTCATTCACTCCTAATATGGTTCCAGTTACCTCCAGTATGATTATTCCTGCTATGGCTGCAGTCCCTCCCAGTATGATTCCAGTATGAACACGGTCACTCTCAGTATGATGCCATTTGTTCCCAGCAGGATCCTGGTTTTGCTCTCAGTAACCCAGTATGCTTCCAGTCAGTCCCAGATTCTCCCAGTATTATTCCAGTAAATTCCTTTAAGGTTGCTTTATGATCTCAGTTATTCCCAATCTCTCCCAGTATATCCCAGTTACCCCAGTGTTTCCACTCACTTCCAGTTGTTCTCAGCAGATTGCAGCATGATTCTAGTTGCTCTTAGCCACTCCCATTCACCTCTAGCATGACTGGTCTTGAGTGTAAAAATATTGCAGTTTGAAACTTAGACCTGAAGTATTTCCAACAGACTGTGGGACAGCAGCTTTTCCTAGAGGATGTGCAACATTGCAAAGACTTTATCAGTGTGACTGTGGGTGCTTGGAGCTTTGTCCTGTGCCACTCTGGGATGTCATGAAACAGGACTTCACCTGCCACCAGCCTTGTCACCCTCTGCCACTGCAGCTCCTTGGACCTTGTGTCCACAAACCAGATGCAAAGAGTTTCTGCTGCTCCCCTCTTTGCAGAAATCCATGGAGAGCTGGGATTTTTCCAAACTCTTCTGTCTCCATTGTTCCTTATTCCTAAAGAACCAGCCCTCCCTCCTGATAAACACTGCATGTTCCAGGAATGGCCACCCGCTCCCTTTCCTGCCTAGAAATCTTGAAACTGTTTCTAAATGCTGCTCCCTTCAGCTCTTGGGCAGCTACTCTGTACACAGAGCTGAGAAAAAAATCCACTGGTCATGTCTCATCAGGGAAGTGCTGCTGGAGTTAGAGGTGTGTGGGAAATCTCTGTCCCTCCATAGATTTTTCATAGATCTCTACATGGAGTGTGCAGATATGGTTTTTGTATAGAAAGGATGGAGAGTGCAGACACTTTGTGTGACACTTTCATCTCCGTGTTTGTTCCCTATCCGTGGATACATAGACATCCAAGAGCCCCTTGCACAGACAGACCCATCTTCCCCTGGATAAGGAAGTGCAGCGGGGATGGGTGGGCAGCGAGTCCCAGATGGGTGAGATCCAGCTCCAGCCCTTCCAGGCCCTGTCAAGGCTCAACACCAGCTCCTCTGGAATGGAAAAGCCCTTCAGCCTTGCTCCTGTGCAGAGGGGCAGTGCTGGCCTAGCAGCACAGACTGTTCTCCCCACAAGGTTCAGAAGACGAGAACCCGGCTCTTCCAAATGCTGTCTGGAGTCACAGCTCTGGGTGCTCCCCAGAAACCTCAGCTCTGGCAGCTGTTCTGGGACCATCCTCTGCCCCAGGCTGCAGGGGATGCAGCGGGAGCCCAGCTGTGCTCTGCCCTGGGGCCATCCTGCAGGGAGAGCTGTACACAGGCAGGATTTAGTTCCCACAAACAGCCAAGCCAGGGGTACAGCTCAGCTGCTCCAGCCCACACTGCTGTGCACTGGGCTCTGGAGCTGGAGCTCCCCACGGAGGGGATGGCACTGCTGGGCCACAGGAGACAAATCAGCTTCAGCCTGAATCTCACTGAGGTAGAACGCTGGGCTGGGAAGAGTGGGGAGAGTAGAGAGCAGTCATGGAGCTCATCCTGCTGGAGGGACAAGGCAAAAAGAGTGGCAACACAGCAGTGAGGATAGCTGAGGGCTGCAGAGCAGCTCTGAATGACACCGTAGCCTCCCACAGCACCCCTGAGACATTGCTGTTGTGCAGCCAGGGACAAGCAGAGTGGAGTAGCCCAAGCCCTTCCTCACCTGCAAATCAAAGGTGCCAGTACAGGTCTTTTGGAGTCCCACTTCTGCTTCCCCATGGGGTTTTGTTTTGGTTGGGCTGTCTGCCCCCCCAACCCAGGGCACAGCGGATGCTGTTGGCAGGACCAGGAGCTGACTCCCATTTTATTACATTCCCCTGAGCCCTGGCAAAAAGCAGCTTGTCAGCCGACTGAAGAATTTGTTACATCTGCCCCAGGAAATTGGGGAACTTTTGGTGCCCGGCCAGGCTGTGCTCCCAGATTTGGGAGCATCCCCCTGGCTGTGGACTCACCTGCAGATTGGGTGTGGAGTGTGTCTTTGAAGAAGACGCCAGAACTGAAGTCAGTCTTCAGCTTGCCAGTGTCAGGTTAAGGAAGAGATTGTCATCCTTGAGGTTGTCCTTGGTGTCTCCAGTAGCAGCATCACCTGGTACAGCTTCTCCAGGGGCTCCTTTTCCTTCCCTGGGGGCCAGACCAGGCTGTCAGTGTTCTTCACAGGGCCCTAGACATCAACTGGACGAGCAGAAAAGGGATTGGATGGAGCCCCAATAGTGCTTGGCAGACCAGGTCTCCAGCTCAGCTCCAGTACAAGGACTGTGTTTTCCCTTCTAATGGTCCCTGTGCAGAGCTACAGGCAGGAAAAAACCAGTCTGGTTTGTTCTGCCACTGATTGCCAAGAGATGTGTGGAGCTATTACCTGCCAGGCCCTTGGATCACTGTGCACGTGTGTGAAAAACATGTTCACTCTGCTGTGGAAATGTAAAAAGGTTAATAAAGGACAGTGGGAGACAAGGAGCATAGAGCAAAGGTCATTATGGCCAGGTGCATCTTGGACACCCTGGTATCTTTGGGGATACCCCTTAAATACCTTTTCCCTTACCAGCCTGCTGCATATACATAGACCCTTACGCATAGCAAACTTTCCCCCAAACTAGTACATATTCCAAGAACTGTTTAGCATGGCCCCTCCTTGGATCTGCCTTTTTTGAGCATGCAAATTCTTTGGTTGTGGTTTTAGTCCTTTTTTATCATCATCTTCAGTTTTGGCCCTGGCCCACATTGTCTTTAGACAGTGAGTGCTGATAATTGGCAGATCTGTAGCAAGTCTCTTCATCATATGTTCATTGGGTGTTATCCTATCCAAGAATGCAGTTTAACACAAGCACACTTCTATCAGCTATTTCACTACTATGTCTAAGCTTAATTACCAACAGAAATAAAAACTATATCTTTATAACCAAGTTACTTTAACACTACATATATAAAATCTATTTTAGTATTTGCAAAAAGCAAATACAATATGTATCTATAGCAATCCCTCCTCTTACTCTTTATACTTGAGCAGTATTTCTTGTCCACTTGCATTCTTTGGACTATGCTGGTAATTAGTCAAATAAAACGGGATTAAACAAGGAAGAAACATCAAACCAGTTGTAACACATAAAAGGAAGAAGCCTGATTTCTTCACCAATACTTTACCCCACCAGCTAGGTTTTAACATTGTTTTCCAATTTTTGGACTGATACCTGGGTTATTTTTCTGATATCTTTTGCTTTTTCCAGGACAACATCCCCGTTGTTATCTATTTTCAACAATCTGATATATCATAAACTTTTCACAAACACCCCCTTCTTTAGCCAATAAATACTCTAAAGCCAAACAATTCTTATACACTACAGTTTTTGTTTGGCTTTGCTGACTTGATATTAATTCCAATGCCTGAGCAGCTTTGTTTGTTATCATCTCTGTATTTGCTTGTCTAATAATATGATTCAGCATGTATGAAGGGCCCTCTACTAATGCAGAGTTAGGCTGCTGTGCTGGTTTTATCTTTTTCTTTACTAATTGTTCTTTTACCAAATCTTGGACTATATCCCTAAGGTCAAATGTGAAACAAATCCATCTCTCTCCTTTTGGACATTAAATTCCCTATTACCACTTTTTCCTAAGTTTCTTGCAATCCAATATTTTGCCCCCCTTTTTGCCTACAGGTACTTAATTTGGATGGGTTATAACAGTGACTGTTGACATGGATATGTGTAATAAAAAAGGAACTTTGGTTTCTTTCTATGTAGTGCTTTCAGTAGCATTTGTGACACAATCTTGCCAGTATCCCAAAAGGGAAAAGACAACAAATGAGTGACAGAAAAAGGAATAACAGAGGTCTGGTACCACCTTGCCTGCCCATGGGGTTGCTACCAATAGCAGGTGTATATGATTTTCTCAGTGGTGAGTACAGCAGCCAACCTAGGCTTGCTTGTAACTTTTGTTTTTGCTAGTTTCCACTCAAATTGTTTTTGACACTCCTTAACTGTAGTTTCCCACCTGTCATGGTTTGACACTGGCACAATGCCAGTGCTCCTATGAAAATACATTTTTCAATGGCTGCTGTGAGATGTGATTAGAAATAGAGCAAAGCAGGCTCTAGTTTAGGAATAAAGGAAAAAAAACTTTTAAAAACTTAGAATATGTAGAAAGGAACACACACGGAACTCAGAATGAAAACCTTTTAAAATCACTTCTCCTCCTCTTTCTAATTTTTACCATAGCATGAAATAAAACTTTAGATTCTCAATTCGGTTATTAATCCTCAGATAATCAACTTTCAGTTCATCAAGGAGAGAGGAGTCTTTTTTGTACTACAGGCTTCTCCAGGAAATACAGTTGAAACCACTTGTGTTTCCGTGTCACATGTGGCACCACTCAGAGATCATCTGCCTTCGTGACTTCTTTCTATGTCTAGTGCTTTCACTACTGCACATGGACCAGAACTGCTTCTAGGGTTCATCTTTAAAGGATGTTTTGTTCAGTTTCATAAAAGCATCAGTCTCTCACTTTCAGGACACCAGTCTTTTTCAAATTCACCCCTGGGGCCGAGGGGTTTTGGGAACAGAGATCTTCTTTACTGAAGACAGAGGGTGCTACCATACCCTCCTTATCTGTCTTTCTTTATGCATTCTTTTACATAACATTACCACACTCTCTTGGCTCCAAGCCATTGCCTCCCTTTAAATGCAGTCTTTGTGTTACAGGGAAAAAACGGTTCGGTTCTATGGCTATACAAAAAAAAGAGTCCAGCCAAAAGTCAGTCTATTATTTCCTCCCACCGAGAATTCTTTTTAACATTTTTTGACATGCTTTACTTGTACAAACTTTCATCACACTTGTTCACTTCCTTCTATTTAATTTCTTTCTTCTTATTTAGATCCAAGAAAATCAGTATTTGCAAAGTTTCCATTATCCAAGAAAAGGGTTAAAATCTCGGCATCTGCCTGCCCAGAACTCTTACTGCAGCCGGGCGCCTTCTCACCGCACCCCTCTTTCTCCTTCTCAGCCATGCTGCCAGCACATGATATAAAATTTTAAAGTGGCACAGGCACAAGTACAAGCTTTCTTCCTCTCTCTCTCCCCCGGGGGGCTGCCCGATGCCTTTCAGTGTTCCTCCATCCCTCTGTCCTACAGGGGCTCCGGCCTACCTCAACCCTGTGTTTAACCCCCTGTGTTCTCAGAAGCATATCCATGTCTTCAGTAGCTACACCAAATGCTAATATTTAAACACTGATTAGTTTGACTACCACTTCCCAAAAACCTCACTTCCTTATCAACCTAAGACACCACTGTTCCACAGGTATCTCCCATTCAACGGGCACTAATAATTCCCATCCACAAAGCAAAGTTATTATTTCAGTTGTTTTGAATTCAGTCTGGATAGGGGATAGATTTGGTACTCAACACTTCCTGCAATGAGAAGGTCAATTTTATGAAATACAATACCAGTTATTCCCACAATTTAAACATTTACATATAACCTAGCTAGCATGTCCAGTATTGGGATGAATCAGACAGGGTATATGGTATGGCACTGATGGAAACTGTCATTCCTCCTCTTTATACAAGTCATAGGCTAAGGTCAGAACACGAGAACTTTCTGACCGAAACAGTCTTGATCCTCCTGTTTGAAGTGGAAGTATTCCTCCCCAGGAAGGGTATTGGGGGCATCTCAGGACTTGTCCAGGCAGCACTTGAAACCACTGATGTAAGCTTGGCCTTATTTCCCAATTAGGTGTGATTCTTTATACGTTCCTTGGATCATTTGGGTCTTCCCAAACCATTACCACCCAGTCCCCTTTTGAAAGTCACTTTGGTATCACCTAGTTTGGATGTGATAGTGAATTGATTTTAAAAATTTAAGATTTGAGCTGAGGGTTAGAACAAATATAAATTGAAGTTAGATACACCAACGATAAATTAATGATTATTAGATGCTTAAGATAAAGCTAATTGTTATATTATCAGCTCATTTGTAAAAGGAAGTGGAGCAAGTGAACTATTATAGGAACATATTCAAACCAGAACAATGCTCAGCACCTGGACTCCATGTCAAACCATCATGAAGCAGGGGGTCTTGGATTATGCCAGAGGGTCACAGAGACCTGACAAAGACATTCCTGACTTCATCCGTGGGACCACTAACCCAATTCGAGACCACTGACACAATTCAAGAGAAGAATTGCACATACATAAAAGGTTAATAACCTTATTTTAATACAGAGTGGGGATGGGAGGTGCTGGGGTTGTGCATATGTATCATTTTGGGAAATAAATAGAAGGCAAAAATTCTTGTGCAGTGTGGTCATGCATTTTGGGAATGACTCCCCCCTCACGCCCCCATGCCGCCCGCTGGCATAATAAACATACCACTTTCTAACTTTAACTAGTTAGAGAGTCTTTGTCTGTGATTTTCAGTCTTAACAATTCTATAGTCCATTCCTCAGGTTCCTTCACATGTTCTTTGATTCTGCTGGCATGAGTCCACCCTCTTTCCCTGGTTCAGATTGCTGCTTCAATAGTACTCGAAAAGGACTTCTTAATAGCACAAGGACAGTGGCAAAAGGAATACAATACTACCCCAGCATTCCCCAAAACATCCTGGGTTTAGCAAAAAACTTTTTTCCACAGCTGCCTCTTCTTGTATCCAGCTGTGCTAAGAGTTTCAGAGGCAAATTCTTCTTTCTGTGAGCTACAGTTAGTTAAACAAGAAAGGCCAGGCTAATTTAGACACAAGATGAATCACATCTATTGCTTTTTACCCTCTGGGCAATGTTTAACTGTTTTAGCATCACAGGCCTATTCACCTAATAGTTTCCCAGAACAAAAGTCCCCCTCCTAACAGTGAGAAAAGAAAGAAAGAAAAAAAAGAATCTTGCTTTAAGAGAGAAAAAAAAATGAACAAATTTGTTCATTCAACAACTTTGTTCAGAGATTAAGGCTATCTCTTTCTTGTTCTTATCGCTTGTGCTGGACCCTCTCCCTCTTTTCACAGCAGCGCTTTCAACGCTATCCCTTGCCCCTCCGTCAAGTACGGGCCCTGCGCTAGCGGGACCAGTGACTCACCAGCCAGCCACTTGGAATCTCCACCACACAAGTTCTCTCTGCCCCAGAATCAACCACAAATGCCAATACTTACTCCTGGGGGCCCGCTTCCCAAGTTATCAAAGGCTCCAGACAGCATTCTTCCCCCAGAAAACAGAGCCCATGATCTTCCCGCTCCTTCATAGGGCACACCCCCTGAAGCACCTCCAATTCTCCCTCCAAGTGAGGGCGCTCTCCCCGCTGCAGCAGAAGCAGGCATCCCTAGTCCCTTCCCGGGACCCTGACCACACCGGGGCTCTGCCCCCCTCCTGAACCCCTCCCAGAGATACAGCAGGAGCTGAAATAACGGAGACAAGAGCGGGGGTCGGTAGTGAGGCTGGAACCAATAAAGGACAGAATTAGGAGCGGAGCCGGAAAGGAAACTAGGAATCAACAAAGAAACAGAGGTAGGGGCAGGAGCAGGGGGCTCCAGAGTCATGGTGGGGACGGAAGTGGGCAGGGAGGGCTAGAGTTCCCGACACAGCCAGAGAAGCAGATACGAGTAGGGAGACTGGAGCTCCTGGCATGAGCAGAGAAACTGCAGGCAGGGAGAGGCAACATTTCTTGAGGGTCCCAGGCAGTTTCTCTGGTTGGCTGTCTCATTTCCCCATTTTCCTCATGTCCATGCTGTTTGGAGCACGGACCCCGCCCACACGTCCGTGCTCCAAACCATTCCCCTGACACCTCAAACACCTTGTGAAAAACGCCAATCACTTGTTTTTGAAATTGTTAAAAGTTTAATAGTAATAAAATGATTATAAAAATAGTAATACAATTAGAGTCATAATAATTTGGACAATTTAAATCAGGACAATATGAGGCAATAACAGCAAAGAGTTACGGACGTCCGGGTACCTTTTTCTGGGCAGCACGAGCCCGAAAAAGAACACCTGTTAACAAAGGATTAACCCCTTAAAAACAATAGCCTGTTGCATAGTCATACACTTCATACATGAAGCATAAATTCCATTCAAACACAGGATTCTGTCTGGTCAGTGTCAACTTCTTCCTTCTAATCCTAACTGCGCCTTCAAGGCGGGAAGAAGTTAGTTTCTTCTGATAAGAAGGCAATAAATTCCCTTTCTCGGAAAGATTCAGGTGTCCTGTGGCTGCTATCTTGCTGCAAGATCTTCTTGTTTAACAAAGCGTCTTATATAGCACAGTTTCTATTTTAACAATTTTTATAACCTAAAACTATATTTAACACAGTACTTAAGAGAATTAATACAGCATTACTTCCTAACACAACACATATAATATTCATTTTAATATTTGTGAAAAGCCAATCATAAAATACATGCATTTTTCACAATGTTAAACAGAATCATCAGGCTCCAGGCAGTGTTAAAGATAAAGAATGCAATTATTAGAAACATTTCAAATGAAATAAAAATATAGCATGTGTTAAGAACCAAGAACAAACTCCTACACTTGATTCCAGTTGGTGGGATAACCTACAAATTTTCAAAATGGATGTATGGGAAAAAGTAAGTTTGCTCACTGTGTGTATACTTGGGAGGATTGCTCTTTTCACTATGCCTATTTCCCTGTTTTGTTTAAACAGTAGTATTAGCCATGCAGACCAACCTAAAGAAATTCTAACTTGAAGAAATCAGGAAAGGTAATAGAATTAAGTAATCATGATTACTGGAGTGCTCAAGAAATGTATAATCAATACAAAAAAATAAATATGAAGCTCATGAATCAAAAATTGTAAGTTAATGGGAGCCTAAATTTAAGTTCGATCAAAGAGAAAGAGGGGGGTTTGTTATGAACAAAAATCTGCCAATTTTTTTGTGAGAAGAAAAAAAGGTTACAAAAACTAAGGTGCTGTTTGTTTGTCACGATAATCGTGGGTCGTTATAGTTAATGGTTCTCTTTGTATCAGTAAAGACCCTGGCCAAGGCGGAGCTAATAGCTCTCTTCCCCCAGGGCAGTGAAGACAAAAGACGAAACATGGAGGGGGAGACATGCAAATTAACTCCAGGACCAGCATGCCATGGGAAGCTACTGCTCCAAACGTACCCCTAAAATAACGAGCCAATAAAAAGTTGAGAAGTTAGAGTGTTACCTGGACGTGAGGAGCAGATTGCTGGACCTGCAGAAAAAACGCTGAAAACCTTCATAGCCCCTCACCCTGACTATGGGAGTTGTCCAGAAGAGGAGCGGATGGGGCGAGGAGTAACTGCGAGCAACTGTGTGTCATGCCCAAAAGACTCCCATGAGGATCAGATCTTCCAGTTCTGCCCCTAGTGGACAAAGCTGAGCATATCCTCCTCCTGGGAGACCCAATGGAGACTGTGGACTCGTCAAGCTTCCCATCCTGAGCTGATCACTTTTAATAAAGGCATTAAAAGGAGAAAAAGTCTCCTTGCCCTGTTTATTTCAGTCTGTGAGGGAAGCAGCCAGGAAAGAGACGAAGCGAGAGATAAGAGGAGTGAAAGAACCCCCCGGGGTGACTGGGACTGGGTCTCAGGGAGGGGTTGGACCCCTCAGAGGAATGGAGCAGAGGACTTTCCTGGCCCAATCCACTAGGAAACGGGACAAAAGGAAGGGACCCCTAAATATTCTGCTGGATTGAGGGATAAGAGTGCCCAATGGCATCCTGAATTAAAACTTGCTGGGTTGAGGGACTACCATTCCAAGAGCATCCAGGGCTGAGCAAAATTCTGCTGGATTGATGATATGCCCAAGAGCATCCAGGGTTGGACTAGCTAGACTGAGGCATAAAAAAATGCCCAAGAGCATGGGTGACGGAGTCAACGGGAGACAAGCACATCCGATGATGATCAACAAGTCTCAGCCTTATTATGGTAATAAACGCGCTTTTATAATCACAATAATAAGGCTCATACATATTGCAAAAGTAAAGCTCATTATTGGTCTGCTGCAAAAGGTCAGTCCCGCCTCTATTGCTACATACTCAGGATGTTTGTGGTTTCTCCACCCTGGCTAGATCCCGTTTCTACATCCTGTTATTTTGTAACTTCTTGCTCAAGGAGACTGTGTCCTTGCCCAAGGCTGCTATTGCTTCACCAGCTGTATCTTGTCATGTCCCTTCTCATCAAGCCATGATTCTACAAAACTCTCCACACTTCCCCCATTTTCTTTTTGGGCAAGAAGGTTTGTTTGCCACATCCTCTGTACAATACGACTGACCATATTCTGAATGCAGTTAAAAATTAAAGGCAAAACAAGCAAAAGCATCAAAAATATGCCTAGGATCCCTATTGCATATACTATAATGCTTCTTAACCATGGCCCTAAGCCCAAGCTTTTAAACCACTCATCAATTCCTAATCCTTCCTCTTGTTTGAAGGAATGAAGCCCCCATTGTAGCTCTTTTATCTTGGCATGAATTGATGTAGAGTGGTCTGACAAGTTCATACAGCACATGGCTTCAAATTCCTTGCATCCATGCCCTTGCGCTAAAAGCAAAAAGTCTATAGCAGCCCTATTTTGCAACACTGCATGATTAACACTTTGCACATCTGTAGTAAGCATATCTAAAATTTCTGATGTCTTATTCAACTCATCCTTAGCCCAGCACCCTAGCTGTTTCGCTAAGTTCATAGCCTTATTTGCGGCTCCCCCAGGTAAGATAGTTGAGACTATCACTTGTTTTAATTCACTCCAAAATTGTGGCTTTCCCACCTGACTACAGTCTAGTTCGTGCACACTGCATTTTGCTCTGGTTGTGTTTTGGCTCCATTGCATTAATAAAGATACATTAGGGTGGAACAATGATAATTTCCCCAAATAGCAAGGTCCTCCCTGTGGCTTTGCCGTATACCATTCCAAGCTCTGTCTGCACAAATTAAAAATATTCCTGTGGGCAATTTTTTCGGGGTCGTGATGTTGCTGCTGTTGCACCTGGAGTAAAGTCGGTTAAGTACTGTTGCTGAGTCCAGGATGAATCTAGGCTGGCCCAACCTTTTCTATCCCTGTTTAAATTTCAATCGTCCAAAGGCTCAAAACTGACCCAACCTCCCTGTGAGTCGTTCGTCATACTGGCATTTGCACTCCCAAAAAGATCCAACTCCTCAGAGGAGAATGTAAGGTGGTATTAAGAGATAGTATCACCTGACATTGACGACAGCCATCCACATTGGCCACCGACCCTTCAGGATTTACCAATGTGAGGTTGTTGCACAGGCTTTGATTATTTATCAGGATGCAAAATTCACTTGGGGACCAAACAGGCAAGCCTACCAGGCACGTTTGAAAAGGATTAGTAACCCCCCCTAAGCTAAGGCAAAGCGATGTTTGATTAGTTTGATTAGCTAATGTTACCCAGATATTGTCTCTTGGTTGATTAAAGCACGTTAATCCTGCCATGCTGGCTATTATAGCGCTAAACAATATAGCAAAAATAGGCTTCATTTTTCTCTCCTTTCTCCTCTTACTCCTTTTAGCCCTTACCGTCCCTATTTGTTGCAGCTTCAGTTCTTGTAATTTTCTCAAACACTGATCTAATTCCGGTTCAGGATCCCCTCTTATGGGCCCTACCACAGAATGCTATGTTATGGGTACCAACTTTCTACACCTCGCAGAGATAATATAAGACCTACTTTGAGCTGTAACTCTTTCAACAATATTTTCCAACTCCCACCAGTAGTAAACCAATATGTTTTGTTCAGGTGCTTCAAAAAGCGCTAGAGCCGCAGCTGCTGCTAGCCCTGTTTGCTCTTGCAGCTCTCTCTGCCAGCTGTTAAAATTATGGTTAAATGAGCACCTGTTACACCATAAATCACGCACCAAAGACTGTTCTATCCAAAAGGTCTTATCAACCCCCACAATATAAAGCTACCCAAGCAGCACAATACAGATTATTACAGTCAAGACAGCTTTGACTCGTTGGCCCCCTTATGCTAAATTCCAACAGCAGTCCAATATCAGTCCCTCAAAGGTCCGGCAGTGCTTTACCGCCCTGTCGACGACTTTCGAATGTCCCTTCAACTGTAACAGCAGAGGTCATAGGATCAGTGGCAATTTCTCCTCGATTCTTCTCTTGTCCTCCTCTGGCAGATTGCTTGGTATTTGCTGCATCAAGAACAGGTTTAGTCCACTTGGCAGGCACCCATATCGCTCCTGTAGGGGTAGAAACACAAAGATATCCCCTTCCTTAAAACATAACTTTAGCAGGGTCTTGCCACAACCCTGTCTTAGGGTCTCTGTACTTTACCCATACCTCCTTCTTCTGTTCAGTCCTTTTGATTGGGCTACAATGCATTCCAGCTGGGGGTTGTCCCGCATGCTCAAATATGCATAAGTGATTGATCACAAATAACCTCTTCAGTAACCTAGCCTGGGGGTCGACAACCTTTTCATGCTTTGCCAAATGTCTTTTCAAGGTGCCGTTAGCCCTTTCAATGATAGCTTGCCCTGTTGGGGAGTAGGGATGCCTGTGATATGTTCAATTCCCCAACTCCTTAAGAACCCTTCTACTCTCTTACTGATGTAAGCAGGCCCATTATCCATCTTAATCCTTCTTGGTGTACCCATAACTGCAAAACAACTATAACAGGTGCCTTTCCACATGGATCGCTCTTTCCCCTGTCTGTGCGGTTGCCCAGATAAACTTACTGTAGGTATCAATAGATACATGCACGTATTTCAGCCTACCAAGGTTAGGAACATGTGTAACATCCATTTGCCACAGCTCATTTGACTGTAAACTTCGTGGGTTTACCCCTACGCCTAGACCAGTACTTTCATTGTGCTGGCTGCAAATGGGGCAGGCCCTAACTATGGCCTTCGCCTCTGCCAATGTAATTTTGAACTCTTGGTGTAATCCTTTTGCATTTTGGTGAAACATAGAGTGAGCCTCCCTGGCTAGCAGTTGGCCTGGCTTTGGTGTACCTTGAGCCACAGTTACTAGCCTATCTGCTCTAGCATTACCTTCACCCAAGCCAACGTCCCATTTATGACTTCTAATATGAATCACAGCATAAGCGTGCTCCCTCAACCTCGTAGCCTTTTTTAACTGTATTAGCAGTTCATACAGTCTTTGGTTCTGCACTTCTTTTATGGAGGCATCTTCAATTCTAGCCATGACTCCAGCAATATACAAAGAGTCTGTTAGGCCCTTTTAGCTGTGACATTGCCCACATTACCGCCAGAAGTTCCATAGTCTGTAAACTGTCCTCGGCTTCCGCATGTAGAATCTGATGTTTCCATAACCCCTTCTCTTGCCTTGTTATTGCAGCAGTTCTAGATTTTCTGCCGGCATCTGTAAACGCCGTAATAGCGTCTGCGATAGGGGAATTTTCTCATTTTGGTCAAGTAACCCAATCCCACTCCCCTATCCATTGAACTGGCGCCGGTAGGAGCTTCCCTGTTTCAATGGGACAGCTCACACCCAAAAGTGCTTCCTGCAGCTCCTCACTATTACACAGGTACCAGTCCAAAGTACCCTTTTTTATTGGCATCCTGATTACTGCTGGCTCGGTTCCAACTACTTGTAGCATCCTCTCCCTGCCTTTCTTTATTAGATCCACTAACGTCTCGATTTTTTGGAAAAGAGTTTTAGTTTGTTGCAATGCAGGAGAGATCCATTCCAATACCCTTATCTCCTCCGTTTTCTTTTGTGACTGAGTCAGTGCACCAAGGAGGTATTTGGGACTGTTCCAAATTGTCAGGTCTATAGACAGCTCTGGGTCTCGCCGATAAAACCTCCCCTTGTGTAACACAGTCCATTATTTGCTGAAGAGTGTCCTGTTGTTTCGGAGTAACATGCACCAAGCGTGTTGGGTCTGTCTCCTTGAGAAGTGGATGTAGCCCATCCAGCAGCTCATTCGGTATCCCAACAATCGGCTTTAATCATTGGAGATCACCCAGTAGCTTCTGAGTCTCATTCAAAGTTGTGAGTTTTGTCTGCAGCTGTAGCTTCTGGGGTTTAACTACCTGCTCTGACATTGTCCATCCCAAATACTTCCATGGAGCTGCTATTTGAATCTTTTCAGGAGCTATAACAAGGGAAAATTGTGCCAAAGCAGTCCATATGTCCTGAATTTGTTGCTCAGCAAATGGTTTTGGTTGGGCAAACAATATATCATCCATATAGTGATAAATTACTACACTTGGCCATCTCTTTCTTAGGGGCTGTAATGCAGAGTCAACATAAATTTGGCATAAAGTAGGGCTATTTCGCATTCCCTGTGGCAATACTGTCCATTCAAATCTTTGATCCGGCCCCTCCCTGTTGAGTGCAGGTAAGGTAAATGCAAATCGCATCATGTCCTGCGGATGAAGCGCAATAGTAAAAAAGCAGTCCTTAAGATCAATAATTAATAATGGCCAATCCTTGGGAATCATTGCAGGATTAGGTAGCCCTGGCTGTAATGCTCCCATGGGCTCCATTTGTTCATTGACAACACGCAAATCATGTAACAAGGGAAATTTTCCTGATTTCTTTTTAATCATGAAGGTTGGAGTGTTCCAGGGGCTTGTGGATAATTGCAGATGTCCCTGTTCGAATTGCTCCTTCACCAACTCATGAGCATGTTGGAGAATCTCCCGTTTTAGAGACCATTGCTTAAACCATACCGGAGAACTGGTTTTCCAGGTAATGGGAATTGGGAAAGTCCATGCAATGGCCCCTAGCCCAAAGGGTGCTCATTGGTTAGAACCACCCCTAACTGGGCCAAATGTCCCGCCCTATTAGACACTGCACGGTAGGCGATAGTTGAACTACCGAAAAGGTAGCTGTTAGTTGTTTACCATCTATGTTGATCTTGAGAGAAGGAGAGTGAACTGGCCAGGGTTAATCCACCGACCCCAGTCACTGTGGTAGCGGCTGGCTGCAGGGGCCAATGTTGAGGCCAACAGTTCGGGCTAATAATGGTAGAGTCTGCCCTAGTGTCCAACAGGCCCAAAAATGCTCTTCTCTGTCCCTGATATTCCACCTCCACCCTTTTCTTGGGCCTTTCATTAAGATTTAAAGTCAGCAAGATCAGGCCGCCAGTGGATCCAAAACCTTCTTCTCCCCTTATAGGCTTTATCCCTTTAGTCATTTGCTCCAACAGTACCAATTGAGCAATTCTCTGACCTTTGTTAATTTGAACTGGTGGAAAAGGAGTATGCACCATAACCATAATCTCTCTAGTAAAGTCTGCATCAATAACACCAGGTAATACAAATAATCCAAGCATAGAGGCAGATGATCTTCCTAATAGCAGTGTACCCACCGCCTGACCTTGTATAACAATAGGTCCCTTAACTCCTGTTGGGATCCTTTGTGGGTGCGGTGTCATTAATGTAACCTCTACTGCTGCTGCCAGGTCCAGCCCAAGGCTCCCGTTGGTGGCAGGTTGGAAACAGGCAAGGTCAGTTGAGCTGCAGTGGTGACTTGTGTCTGGGCGCGGCCACTGTGATTCGCGCTCCTGCCAGAGTTTCCCGACCTTCGCCGACAAGCGCCTGTGTTGTGAGTATCTGACCGACACTTCTGGCACCATACCCCTGTAGCTTGGCACTCTCGGTGCATGTGACCCATGCTTCCACATCTGTAGCATCCCGAACGCTTTCCTGATGGAGCTGGGTTAACTGCGGCTGACGCTTGAAGGGGTGCAAGAGCAGCTAACACCTGATTTTGTGAGGCTTTCGCCTGTTCTTGTAACCCCAGCCCTAGCTGTTTAATAGCGTCTACTATAAATGCTTGTGACCCTACTGGCATCTGAGCCATTCTCCCTAATGCGTCCTCTATGGTCCAACTTGCGCCCAAGGTGTTAATCACGCTCCTTGTAGCCTGATTGCAATTCTGAAGGGCACACTGTTTCAACAAAGCCCCTCGTATATATTCGGGTACTCCTGCTTTTTCTATTGCTGCAGCCGCTTTATCTATAAACACACCAAACGGTTCTTCCCAACCTTGCTTGATTCCATGTACACGGGCACTCCCCAGGTTCTTTACCTTGTCTATAGCCAATCTAACCAAGCTCATAGCCTCTCGGCACTTATCTGGTCCTACAAGAGCTTGAGCTTCAGTGCAGAGAAAAGCTCCCAGCCCCATAAGCTCGTCCACTGTCATTCCATGAGAGGATCTCCTGGCTACCTCTGTACTGCTACGCATTTGTTAACAAATGTTTGCCAATGTGCCTTAAATAGAAGTTGTTGATGCTGGGTAAATATTAACTTTGCTATTCCTCTGCAATTGGCGGGCAGAAGCACGTGAGTGCCCCATATATAGTCTAGCATTTGTTTGCTCACTAGTTACCCCAAACTGGCTAACGGTAGACCGTAGCTGTGATAGTAATTTCCAATCAAGGGCAGTTATTGTTGTCATCAGACCTCCCCTCGCCTGAACCTGGAAGATCACCGGGCATGCTAACTGTGTTGCCGCACTAACCGCACCGTCATCCCCTTTTTCCAAGCCATCCTTTGCAAGCGCAGCCCATGCTTCCCTCCGCTCCTTGGCAATGGCCTCCGCTAGGTCGCTTTCTGCCCCAGGAATCGGCTCATTACTCAGAGGCAATACAGCAGCGGGCACTTTTGGCCATGGCTCCTGGTCTTCGGGGGGTGCAGAAGGCTCACAAGCTATCTCGGGACCAGAGCTGATAGGCGGTGGCGGCGGTAAAGCCACCTTTGTGACCATAGGGGCAATGGAGTGGCTTGGGACCACTCCCTCTCATAACTCTTATTTTTTGTGTGAGCAGTAGATGCTTGCTCAGCTGCTTTCTTTTCTACCTGATGCTGCAGAAGCTCATTATGTACCACCCTCCAGATCTTTCCCAACTTTTTAGCCGTCTTATCGTCTTCTAATGTAGCCTCCCACAGCACATCTCCAAATTTATGCCACTCTGTTAGCTCATGTACAGTATGTGGATTTGCGAATACTCCCTTAGCATACCTGTATGCCCCGGTAGTTCTTTCTGCAAATCTATTCCCTAATCTGCCGCCTTTGCAGAAAGGCGGTAAATAAATCATATGCTGCTTGCCTTTCCATACCTAATTCGTCAGCGCTGTTGCAGCCCCTCAAGGTCTCGGCAGCACGTATCGACCAGGCTCGTCTGTACGGTCACCCAGGGCACAGCGCGTCTCAGCCTCTTATTTTCGCGCTTTTTGCCGTCCCGGCTGCTTCGGGACCCGACCCAGTCGTCGCTCCTCCATGGTGTCCGGTCAGGATCACGTTGGGGTCACCATTTGACAGAGTCGACAGGAGACAAACACATCCGATGATGATCAACAAGTCTCAGCTTTATTATGGTAATAAACGTGCTTTTATAATCACAATAATAAGGCTCATACGTATTGCAAAAGTAAAGCTCATTATTGGTCTGCTGCAAAAGGTCAGTCCCGCCTCTATTGCTACCTACTCAGGATGTTTGTGGTTTCTCCACCCTGGCTAGATCCCGTTTCTACATCCTGTTATTTTGTAACTTCTTGCTCAAGGAGACTGTGTCCTTGCCCAAGGCTGCTATTGCTTCACCAGCTGTATCTTGTCATGTCCCTTCTCATCAAGCCATGCCTCTACAAAACTCTCCACATCTGGGGTTGGACACAGCTAGATTGAGGGATAAAAAAAATGCTCAAGAGCTTCTGGGGTTGGACAACACAGCTGGGTTGAGGGATATCCCAGAGCACTGGGACTGGCCAGTAACACCTAAAATTGTAATAGCTGATTTGAAACTAAAAGGTACCTTGTTGTTGTCTAGTTGTGTGTGTGAGAGTGAGTCAAACACAAAATAAGCCTCAACTTCCTGGGCAGGTGGGAAGTGGGGGGCTGTGAAAAGAGGTGTAGGTGACCAGCAAATAGGCCATTGTTCCCCTGGGTGGGTGAGAGCTGTGGCATAAGGTGTAGGTGACCAGCAAACAGGCCATTGTTCTCCCAGGTGTGTGGAGAGGATGGTGGCTAAAGAGCGTGAGTGACACGCAGACAGCCTCACAGGCGAACGGGCATCGGAGGCAACCAGAGTCAGGGCCCTTCCAGAAGGCCCAGAGATACTGAGACCTGGAGGCCAACCCCAAGGTGAGTGGGACCACAGAGACACATGATTCCCTGGCAACAGGGATCCACTTCGTGTCCTGAGGGTGTGAACGAATGTGTGGAAGTGAATGAGAAATAAAAGTGAGTGAATGTAGACAAATGAAAGTAGATGTAATGTAGATTGTGTAATTTAAGCCTCACTATATCCTTGGAAGGAGGTATATGTATTGAAAAGTAGTGGAAAAAAAAAGATTTTTTATTTTTGTGTGCGCAGTTGAAAGGAAAATGGTATTTAGGTTGTTAGTGAAAGTGAAAAACAGAGGCAGGGGATGAATAGATAGGATCTTGAAAAAATGGGACAGAAAACCAGTAAGTTGGATACAGGAAAAAAAAGAGGGGAATAAAAGCCTACTAGCAGAGACACCCCAGAATAGCCTTGGGGAGTTGTGTTAGCTAACAGAAATACAACTCCTCGCAAAAGGAGAAAATAGAGCATATGCAGTAGTTGATGGGAAAAACATGCAAACTATGGAAAAAGGGAAATTAACCTTAAACTAGAAAGGTCAAATTTGTGAATTATATACTTTAAAAAGAGCTCTAGAATATTTAACACAAAATAAAGGAACTATATATACTGATTCAAGGTATGCCTTTAGAGTAGTACATACCTTTAAAAAATTTGGAAAGGAAGAAGATTACTTAATTCAAGAGGAAAAGGATTAGTACATGAGAAACTTATTTTAGAGGTTTTAGAGATATTAAAATTGCCTAAAAGAAATAGCTATAGTACATATTAAGGGACACCAAAAGGGAAAGACCCCAGAAATAAGAGGAAATAATTTGGCAGATCAGGAAGCTAAGAATGCAGCAGAAAATGGAGTTGAAAGACTTATATTAATATTAACTCCAAATGAGGAAAAATTGGAAATTCCAAAGTTTAGCGAAGCAGAGAAAAAAGAATTAAACAAGACAGGAGGTGAACAAAATGAATCAGGGAAATGTAAACTTCCTGATGGAAGACAATTACTTAATAAAATGCTTACTAGAAAAATATTAGAAGACATGCATCAGAAAACCCACTGGGGTACTAAGGCTGTGTATGATAATTTTTTAAGGAACTATGGGAGCATTGGGATTTTTGGAGCAGCAAAGCAAGTAGCTGAACGATGTATAATTATCCAAAGGGTACATAAAAAGGTGATGAGAAAACACTGGGGGGGTCCTGAGTTAGCTCGTCGACCGTTTCAAAGTATCCAAGCAGAAGTTTGGATTTGTTAGGCTTTGGATTTATTGTAAAATATCATTTAATCCAGAAGAAGAAGAATATGCCTCATGCTCGGGGCGGGGCGGGGGGGGGGGGGGATTGTAAGAAAATAACATCTTTAAAATATCAAAAACCCCGGAGACAAAGCAATAAAAGAAAAAGGGGAAAGGAAAGGGAACAAGAAGAAGAAAAAAAACCCCAACCAAATCAGAAAAAGAGTGGGATCCTTTGCAGGTCTTGCCCTCTCCGTTCACGGCCAAGGTGCCTGTCCCGGATGCCGGCTCACCGCCCACCTCAGCTCCGCCTGTCCCGGTCCTGGTGCCTGTCCTGCTCCTGGGTCCCGACACACTGCCCGCGGCAGCTCCACCTACCCCGGTTCCCATCGGCAGCTCCGCCTGCCCCCGCCCACTCCCCAGCCCCAGCCCTGCCGGTGAAGTTGTCTGTCGCGGTCGCGGCATCCTGGTCTGCGGCCACCCGGAAGGCCATGCCTGGGGTCCCTCCTGATGCACGGTCTATCACCACTGCCCCACCGCGCCAGGGCTCCCGTCGGTCCCAGCCGTCCCATCCCCGACCCCTTCCTCCGCTGCCGATCCCCGGCTGCCCTGCCCGTGCCGGCTGCTCTGGGCGCTGCCGCTGCCCCTGCCGCCGGGGTTTCCCGCCTGCTTTGTCTCTGCTGGGAGCTGCCAGATCAGCTGCCATAAGCCATGTGCAGGCTATGCACGCTCCGGCTCGGTTTCCACCGGATGATCCCGTCTGGCGGTTCCGGCAGTGGACCCCGCTTGCTTCTTGGAGGACCAAGGCTTGGCCCGGCTCCCTTCCTTCACCCTCTTCCTCCAACACTAGGGGAAAACCAGCGTCGCCCCAGGAGATTAAAAAAATGCCAATGGCACCTACTGATTGGGGTCAAAATGGTGAGGAGGGGAGGAAACACATGAATAATTACTAATTATTAATTACTAATTACTAATTTCATAATCAAGGGAATAAATCAGGCAGTATATTGAAGGCAAAATGCAAAAAAAAAAGTTTTTAAGGGACAGCTTTCAAAAGAGAAAGAAGAAACTCCAACTGAATAGTTAAACAGACTTAGGACATTATAAAAGAAATTGCACTAATCAGGTAAAAGATCTAAAAATCTTCTGAAAGATGGGCACAGAGGGGGAATAGAGAAGTTATAAGCTCTATTTTTTTTTTAATGGACAAATACTATTTGGAGCCTGTGATATCTTTAGAGTCTCCAAGAAGAAAAAATCAGAATTTGTAGTAGACAGGGACAGAAAGAACATACCTATTAAATATTCCAAAATGTTATAGTGTAAGCAAAGACACTATAAAAGTAACAGGAGCAAAAGGAAAGAGTTTCACAGTTCCTGCCATTAAAAGATGTGGTAATTAAAATAAGCACTGGCAGGAGATCTTTCTCCTTTCTAATGCCTTTATTAAAAGTGATCAGCTCAGGTGGGGAGAACCAATGGGTCTGCGCTCACGCCGCCACTGCTCCCAGGAATGGCACAAGAGGAGGAGGAGGAGGAAGGGTGCAGCTTTGTCCACTGGTCTGTGGTGTTTCCCAGAGAAAAAAAGGAAAGAACTCCACAACTTTGTGAAACTTGTAAAGCTGGCATGTTTATTGCAGCACTGGACGCATGCGGAGATTTCTCTCCGTAAAAGGGCATGCGGGCCTCTGAGAACTTCAGATCTCCTTTTATCTCCCTTCCAAATACTTATGCATACAGTTTCACAATGGGCTCATACATATTCATTTTTATGGAATTCGCGTGACATTTCCCGCCAGTTCCTCTTAATCAGAAAGATGCTGCCTTTGCAGTAGTTTCTGTTTTTATCTGTCTGCTCCTGTCTCTTCATTATCTCTGTCCTGCAGTTTCCCTTCAGCTTCAGCTTACGGACTTTTCACCCTTTTTAGACATTTCACCTAATTCAAACTGGATTTCTACTCTGGGGGATTTTTCACTCTGTCTCATTCCCCCCTTTCCTAGAAAATAAGTAAATTCTTTTACTTAATGCAAACCCTTACAACAATAAGTGTCTCTTAGTGCTTTACCATGTACGTTTGATAAAGAGGTTAATACAGCTATTCGTTGTAGTATTCTCCAATTCCAAATTAGCAATATAATAGATAATCCTAAACTTATTCCAACTAATAATAACAAAACTACAATGGGATGACACAACGTATTAAAAATTCCATCTGCAGTTGGTGACCACCGAAAGATCACATCCCACCAGTGATGATCCACATTTTGTTTTATTCTTTGTAGAACTCTGGTTATTTCTTTTGTACCATGTTGGACAGTAATTAAGGTTTTCTTTCCACTTTCTTGGGTTTCCTTCAAGATCTCCAGTCGGTCTTGGTGCTTAATTAATTGTTTTACCAATGTAAGGTCCATTCCAAAAAGGGTAGGTGATAGTCTGTGATACATTGTATAATTGGTTTTAATCAGCTGGTGGGACTTCACTGGGGCCAAGTACACAAAATCACACCCGACAATCTTAACAAAATTAAAAATACAGAAATTAGAATGATTTCTACTAGACAGAATAACATCATTGCTATCAATTTTTACAGCAGCACAGGCAGTTCTCAGGCACACGCACCCTTTTCCAGTATATACGAGCACAGTTTTCTGGTCCGTGACTGGATGAACTTCTAAGTGGCAAATACTCTGTTCAGTGTCTAAACACACATCCTGAGCATTAATGGTATTGCTTTCACAAAAGAATCCCATCTGTTCTCTAGTAATGCAGGATTCTAAGTTTACTGTTTGCCACTTTTCATTCATCTTTCACGCCCACACTCTATGTTCTGAAGGGTAGAGTATTGTTTTTTCATGGTTTAGTCCTAGTGCAATGATGGGATGGATTACATAAACAGTGGCATTACATATGGTAAGCACAAAGGTAGTGGCCACATTAGAAGCAGGATCATAGGTGAAATTTACCAAAGTCCACCAGGATTGAAACTTCCTTTCAAAATCAATCGCATTATCCCAGACAATTTTTCGAATTTCAGCTGGAAAATTACCTTCACCCCCTTCCCGTATGATCAGAGCTGCTGTTGCCTGCATCTATAACTGTGCTTGTATACAACTGAAAGCTAAAGACACATTATCTTGAACTGTACTAAGTGCTTCTACTATTAATTTGGGGTCTTGGTCCCTGGCCGTTTCCCACTTAGGCAGTACTTTTGAAATCTGCCACTGGCTAGTTCCTAATGCCAATAGAGATGACTGTAAAGGCTGCTTCAATTTGGTTAGGCTACCTGCTGCAGTGGCCAGTTTATTCATCAGTATTTCTGAATCAATTCCATTTAAAACTCCTTATCCTGTCCCTAATATCCCAGTTAGATCCTTTCTTATTCTGCTCCTGAGATATACCTGTCTTTGTAAGCACGTTGCCCAGCCCTCAAAGGATGTTTTTAGAAAGGAGGAGCAGGCTGGTTGGATTTCTGAGATGTTAATTTGCATTAGCAACTCAACACGTTTGAGAGACCATTCTGGATTGAACAATAGTTGTTGTTCACCCACATTCCTCACTACGTAGGGGCCTATTTCATACACTTCAGGTTCAAGTTTGGGTTGACTTTGTAGTATTTGAGTCTTAGTATGTGCTGTATAAGGTCCTGTTGTTGTAAAAGGTGCAGTGTCCACTTTGAATTTAAATGAAAGTCTGATAGCATCCTGAGCCCAAAGCCAAGTTACTTCTACAGGCTGTATAAAGGTGCAATTACACCAACAGTCTGATTCACTTAGGTTATCACAAACTTCCTTGTGTTTGTATACACCAGGAGAAGTTACGACACTAATTTCATCTGGTCTCTCATAAGCCGTCCCATTGACCATCTGGCACCCTACCTTGATTTCTTCTCCTCTAATCCCTTGAAGTGTCCACAGTTCTCATCCCTGCCATTCCTGCTCCTCGTATACCTGATCCCCATGAATTACTACAGTGGATAGGTTTAAATCTTTATCTCAGAAGGTTCTCCCATGGATCCAGTATACTGATTAAATGCCTGGGACCAAGGCCATTCAGCATTGCTTTGGATAGAGGTATTCTCTAGTTTTAAAACTTCAGTTATAATTACATATAAAACAGTTCTGTAAACCCAAGTATGAACTAACCTTGATGGCAGTATACTCATTTTGCCTGAGTAAGTTTTAGTCTCAATTCATTGTCTCCTGGTGTCACTCCCCAAGGGGCTTCTCGGCCTTCTTCACTCAAGAGTGATAGATCCAGGCATTCTGCTCCTTGATTTTGATTGCAGTGAAGGTGGTGAGAAGCACTTGGAATGGTCCCTCCCACTGTGGTTCCAAAGTCTTCTCTGTAAGAGACTTAACATATACATAATCTCCAGGTTGTATGTCATGTACTGGCCCATCTAGCTCCCTGCTCCAAGTTCCAGCCACGTGTTTTTCAATTTCTCTGAGCTATTTGCTTAAGGTCACCATGTAGATGGCTAGTGTTACCTCTCCAATGTGGGTGGACATTCCCTTTTGTATTCCATATGGTCTTCCATGGAGTATTTCAAAAGGGCTCAACTTTTCTTTAGCTCAAGGTTTAGTTCGAATTTGCAATAGTGCCAGTGGAAGAGCTTGGGGCCAGGGTAGATTAACTTCCGGCCCCAGTCTTATAATTTGCTGCTTAATCAAATGATTAATTTTCTCCACCTGGCCACTTGACTGGGGGCTTTATGGAGTGTGAAGTTCCCAGTCTATGCCCAGGTGGCTACTAATATGTTGCACTATTTTGGAAATGAAATGTCATCCTCTATCTGAGGATTGTGGCTGGAACTCCGAAGCATGGTATTATTTCTTGTAGTAACACCTTGGTCACTTCTCTAGCTTTGACAGTTCTGGTGGGGAATGCTTCTGGCCACCATGAAAATGTATCTGTCAATACCAGCGAATACCAATACCCCCTTTCCTTGGGAGTTCTGAAAAGTCAATATGCCGCTGCTGTCCTGGCCCACAGACTCTTCCAATCTGACCGAGTTTCGGTCTGGGGGTATTTTTGGGGTTAGTCTGGAGGCAAAGATCACACTGTCGGGTCACTGGAGTAATAGTGGCATATAAATTCCTAGCAACAATTCTCTCAATTAGATAGGTGTATAGGGCATCTATTCCCCAGTGTGTTTTCTGGTGTTCTTCCCTTACTAGTGACCACAATAAATGAGAAGGGATTACCAGCTTCTTCTCAATGGTAGCCCATCCTTCTTGGTTATACGTCCCTCTTTAATCTTCAATTAATTTTCTATCTGTCTTATTATATTCTGGCTTACCTTCAAGGGAAATTTGTCCATCTGGAATTAGGGCTCCTTCAGTAGTTACCTCACCTTTTGCTGCTTCTTTTACCTCTCTATCCGCCAGCTCGTTTCCTTCTTCCAGTACTGAGCTCATTCTTTGGTGAGCCTTAATGTGCATAATTGCTACCTTTTCAGGCAGCTGAACCGCTTCCAGCAGCTGGATTATCTCCTGTGCATGTTTGATGTTCTTTCCCTGTGAGGTCAGCAGTCCCCTCTCTTTCCAGATGGCTCCATGTGCATGTACGACTCCGAATGCATACCTCGAGTCAGTGTAGATGTTTATTCTCTTTCCTTTTGCCATTTCCAAGGCACGGGTCAGGGCAATTATCTCAGCCTTCTGTGCAGAGGTACCTGTTGGTAAGGGTCTGGATTCGATTACCTCTCTGCAGGTGGTCACTGCATACCCAGCATGTCGCTTCCCATTGGCAACGTAGCTACTCCCGTCAGTGAACCAGGTCTCTGTATCGTCTAAAGGAGTGTCCTTTAAGTCTGGGCAGCTGGAGTAGGTAGCCTCAATGGTCTCAGGCAATCGTGGTGCACTGCTTCTCCTTGATTTCTACTGAGAAAGGTAGCTGGGTTGACAATATTAGTCACCACTATCTCCACATCATCTTGCTCTACCATGATGGCCTGGTATCCAGAAACCTCTGTGGTGAAAGCCAATGGCCACCCTTTACTTCCAGTACTGTGGACACTGTATGGGACACTAGCACACAGTCATTTTTTGTCCGAGGGTGAATTTGTGCTCCTCTTGAATATTCAGCACAACTGCTGCTACAGCTCTGAGGCAACCCGGCTATCCTTTGCATCTAGTTGCTTAGACAAGTAAGTAACTACCCTTCGGTATGGACCCAAGTCCTGAGCCAGTATTCCCAGGGCAATTCCCTGTCTTTCATGGGAAAATAGGAAGAATGGTTTACTTACTATTAGGAAGAATGGTTTACTTACCATTCATTCAGACTTTCTGGAAATCCGAAAGCTGGAGCTGACATGAGAGCACTCTTTAGCTGGTAAAACGCCCGTGTGGCTTCTCTTGTCCACTGGAGATCTCTGTTTCCATTGGCAATAAGAGCATAGAGGGGTCTGACAAGCAGTCCATAATTATAGACCAACAGTTGGCACCACCCTGCCATGCCTGAGAAGGTTCGGAGTTCTTTTATTGTCTGGGGTTTTGGAGTTTGGCATATGGCTTCCTTGCGAGCCTGCCCTAAAGTCCGTTGCCCCACACTCACCTCGTACCCCAGGTAGATTACCTTCTGTTTCACTACCTGTGCCTTTTTCTTTGATATACTGTATTCTTGGAGTCCTAGGAAATTCAAAAGGCTTACCGTCCAGGCCACACATGCTTCCCTCGTCCGAGTGGCCACTAGAAGATCATCCACATACTGCAAAAGCCTTCCTTCTTCCTGTGGAGCTTCCCAGGACTCCAGATCTTTTGCAAGTTGCTCCCCAAAAAAAGTGCGGAAATTTTTGAAATCCTGAGGCAATCTGGACCATGTGAGCTGGGTTTTGTGCGCACTTTTAGGGCTTTCCCATTTGAATGCAAAAATTTTCTGGCTGGCTTCATGGATGCGGAGGCAAAAGAAAGCATCTTTTAGATCTAAAACAGTAAACCAGGTTAGCTCAGGTGTTAGACAAGTTAATAAAGTGTATGGATTGGCTACTACCAGATACAAATCTTCTCTTATTTTATTGACAGCCCTCAAATCCTGTACTATCCGGTATGACCCATCAGATTTCCAAACAGGTAAAATAGGAGTATTGAAATCAGACTGGCATTCTTTCAGTAACCCTAACTGCAGAAAATTTTCAATTATTGGGCTGATCCCTTCCCTATCCTCTTTCTTTAGGGGGTACTGCTTGATTCTCACTGTTGCGTCTCCTCCTTGAGCTTAATTACTATAAGGGAGACAATTTTCGCCCTCCCCAGTACATCAGAGGCCCATACCCCAGGAAATACCTGACTTAGTATTTCTTCATCAATTTCTTCCTTAATTTCAATACCTGTTAGGGTTAAACTTAATACCTCTATGTACTTTTGATCATTCACCTCCACAGTAATTTCCCCATTTATGAATGTAATGGTTGCTTGTAACTGCTCCAATAAATCTCTGCATAAAAGTGCCTTTGGTGAATTTGGCATGTATAAGAATTTATGAATACCCCATTGTTTTCCCAATTTATACCTCAAAGGTTTGCAAAAAATACGCCCTTTCAGACCAACCAGTTGCCCCTTGCACTACAACATAATCATTTTCCACAGGTACTAAAGCTTTATTTAAAACTGAATGTGTAGCTCCTGTATGAACCAAGAATTCCACCCTTTTCCCTTCTTCCTCCATCCTCATTGTTATAACCACTGGATCCGCTGGGGCAGAATCCCCTGGTCCTCCTCAGTTGTTTTGTACATGTGCAGCCATTTGTTGGTCACCCCGTCTCCGTTCTGGGCTGTGGCGGTGCCGAATCCGAGACCGGCTGGCTCCACAATATGCACAGCCAACAGCCTGTTTGTCAGGGCACGGGCAGCTGCAAGTCCCAGGACCTCCGGAAGGAGCAACTGGGAATCAATGCCCTCCTCGGAGCTCCCTCCACGTCTGTGGTGGAGGAGGCAGCTCCAGCAGGCCGAAAAGCAGAAGCGACAACAGCACGACGGAGATGAAAGGAGCAGGCGTGAGGCAGCAGTCCTCCACAGCAGGGGTTTATTCAGGGAAGGAGAGGAAAGGTACAGGTGTGTAGGGTGGCTGCAGAGAACTGCCCCGAGGGGCGGGGAGAACAAAACATATATAGGGGGACCAGGGGGAGGTGAACTCCTTCTCCTGGCCAATAACATAAGCTCATTACATAAATGACATGGGGCGGCAGCAAATCAAATTACATAAGGGGTGGAACAGCCTTCTCCTGCCCAATCACTCTCTGCCCTGAGGGGAATGTTCTGGAGAAGCAGGCAGGGACAGAGAGTGACAGGCAGGCAGGCTGACAACTTAAAATACAAGGGAGGGGACAACTGGATACGAAAAGGCGGGAGTAACTAAGGCAACGGGGTGAGTGGCAGCTCTGCAAGGTGAAAAACAGGGGGAGGGGGGACCCGGCAAGCGCCATCTTGGGCAATTGAAACTAATACATTACAATTCAACAAATTAAGGGCGAACTGAACTGGGGAGGGGGAGGGAGACTGCGGGGGTGCACCGCAACACTGCGCATTGATCTTTCCAGTGACCAATTCTTTTGCAGATTGCATACTGGTTCCTGCCCAGCCTCGGTGGTCCTTGCCTCGGTGGTCCCTGGTTGTATTTTCTTTGCCTTTCCTCCTGTACCACTGCCACCAACTTTTTCATTCCTTGTTTATATCCTTCTTCCCGGTTCCTAAATACCCTCCAGGCTTCTTCTAGCAAGACTTCAAGATTTCTCCCGTCTGGTCCCCGAATCTTCTGAAATTTACGTCTAATATCTCCAGCAGACTGCCCCAAGAATGAATTAACTAGTTGATTTATCCCTATCTCAGACTCCAGATCTAATGATGTATGACGACGCATAGTATCCCTTATACGCTCTAGAAATTCAGATGGAGTCTCAGAAGGCCCCTGCTTAAGGGAATATAAGGCAGAGCAATTTATGGTTTTTGGAATAGCTCTTTCCATCCCTGTTGCTATCCACTCTTGATACTCTGCTAAGTTCTTTACTTCTGCTGGTACATTAGGATCCCATTCCGGGTCTTGAAGGGGGAAATGTTCTTTTACATCTAGCTGTGTCGCCTTGCAGTAATCATCTGCCAAAGTCCCTGCTGTCGTTAAGATCAGCTGTTTTTCTGTTTCAGTGAAAGCATCTAGTAGTAGCTGGATGACAGCCCAATCTGGATTGTGTTGTTTGATTACATATCGAAGATGTTTGGCACTAAGTATCAGATCAACACGATAATTCCTAGCAATCCTTTCCCATGCCTCTAAATCAAGAGTGGTAAATGGCACTTTAATAATTAATTTCCCTCCTTCTGGTCCCACTGCCTCTAGAAGAGGGGCCTGCAACACTACTTGCCTCCTAGTTCTAGATGCACCTGGACTACCAGGGGTGGGGTGGGTTCTAGTGGATGTGCCTTCCCCACCTGAGTCCTCCTCCTTTTTGGGGAAGTTCTCTTCCCCTTCATCCTCAGCCTCAGCCCCAGCCTCAGCCCCAACCTGCCTCCTTCTAGGAGGAGCTTTCATCCACTCAAATGTATCTCATTCTTGCTCCTCAGAATGATAAACCTTATCTGATCTCATACACTGTTGTCCTATGGTACATGCTGAACAATGTTTGATTTGCTTTCTCTTCGCCTTATTTCCTTTTCAAGGGCCAAGACCAGTGGATCTGAGGGTGGTCTGATCCCACAGTCCCTTTGCCATTCTTGACGATTTCTTAAAACAAAAAACATATCATCATACGAAACCTCATCCCATTTACCTTCCAGTCTTAAAAAGAACATCACCTGCAGTAAGGTATTATAACCTAAAGTTCCAGTGGGTGGCCATCTCGCTCCATCCTCCAACCTGTACAATGGCCACCAGTGTCTGCAATATTGGATTAGATCCTTTTTATTCTCAGAGTCCCCCCTGCTGGTAACTTCTTTCCAGTGGGCCAAGATGCACCCCTAGGGGCTTGCCCGAGGAACTTCCTTACTCTGGTTAATTCCCATTATCTCCTCCCACACACAGCTCCAGGTGGCAGGAGCTGTGGCAGGTGGCAGGTATCAGATGTGATTTCCCACACACAAGCTTTAAGATCTTAGGTTCTGAATCAGCTTGATCAGAAACCTTTAATTTACACTCAGGGCATGTGCCCTGACGCTTATTAGAACAGCAATACCAGCGTCTCTCACAAACACCACACTACAATAATACCCCTGCGGCATGCCAGCCTCTTGATGCACCAAAGGCTCCCAGGAATTGCCTGCAAAGGCAATTTTATTACAGGAAACTCTAAATCCTCTACGGCAGACTGTTCCCAGTCCAGACTTACTATAGTACGAGTTGAAGTCTGGTAGAGCCCCTCTAAATAAACTTGTTTGTCTCCTCTATCTATAGAATAATTCACAGGATTCAGAAACTCCCAAGGGTCGAGTCCAAACCACCGGGGCAGAGGAACCCTGTCGCTATCAGACACAAAGGAACACGAGCACACACCTCTCTCAAGGTGAAGGAAAAAAGGGAAGTTTTATTTTCTGACTCCTATATATATAGTTTTACAAAGGTGACAGAGGATTGGAGGGTGACAGTGACACCTCTCCAATGACACTGGCTACCACAATAGTCCATCAATTCTCTCCTCCTCCATCAAAGGAATGTGAATAACAAGTTATTTACAAGAAAGTGCATGATAAAGTTCCTTAGAAGAATGTAAACATCAGAAGGCCTTGAGAATCTTAAAAAAACCAGGGCGACATCTCACCCTTTTCTGTTTTAAAAAAAAAGAAAAAAGGAAAAGAAAGTGAACAATGCAAAAAGAAGCATGAACGATGTTCAGTGTCCATTTGCAGAGGAATCATCTGAGTGATCACTCTCATCATCTGCATCCGAGTCATCATTCAATGATTCATCCGCCTGATGCCTTTCAGATTGGTCACGGTTTCCATCCTGCTCGTTGGCTGGGTTCTGCCTCTGCGGTCGCAGGTCAGGGCGAACACATTTCGAAGGTACCCAGCGTACCCCAGTATCTGTGGATACACAAGCATACCCGCGCCCCAAAGCGATAAGGTCATAGGGACCTTCCCACTGTTTGGTGACTAAATTCCGCACCTGAACCTTTGCCCGAGGCTGATGTGCCTCATCCGCAGCCTGCAACGAGAGATGGTGATTCAAAATGACAGGGTTATCTGAGTTCTGTGGCACAGTGAGATGATTAATTGTGCACAAAGCTTTTGCCAACCGACTTTGCGGGGTTTCACCCTGCATTCCCCGTTTTTGTTTTTGAAGAACCCGCTTCAGAGTACCATGAGCGCGTTCCACAATAGCCTGGCCAGTGGGAGAATGAGGGATACCAAACTTGTGTGAGACACCCCACAACTGCAGGAACTGCCGCACCTTTTGCGATGCGTAAGCAGGACCATTGTCGGTTTTCACAGCAGAAGGTATGCCCAGAACGGCAAAGGCCTGCCTCCAGTGGGCGAGGACATCACGGGCCTTCTCCCCAGTGTGAGCCGAAGCCCACATCGCAGAGGAGAACGTGTCCACCGTGACATGCACATACTTAAACCGGCCAAACTCGGCAATCAGGGTGACATCGGTCTGCCACAGCTCCAAGGCCCTAAGGCCCCTGGGGTTTACCCCTGCTGGCAAAGGCGGAGCAAGTGCATGGCAATCATCACATGACTCAATAATGTCACGAGCCTCAGTTGGCGTCAGCTGAAACTGCTTCTGCAGGGTATGTGCATTTTGGTGGAAAAACCCATGTGATGCCTTGGCCTGCGCGAGTGTATCAGGCTGAGGCACTACCCACGCTGGGTTAGCCAACTTGTCAGCCCTCGCGTTACCTTCCACAATAAAGCCTGGCAAATCAGTGTGACTCCTCACATGCAGAACATAGAAAGGATGAACCCGGGCCTGAATGGCACACCACAAGGTCTTCAGTAAATGGAACAAGGCAGAATTACTGACCTCCTTCAAAACCGAATGACCCAACCGCTGTGCGATATCAGCCACATAGGCGGAATCCGTGACCAAGTTGAAAGGTTCCTGGGAAAATTTCTCAAATGCCATGACAGCAGCCCTCAATTCAACCAATTGGGCTGACCCATCCTGATGGCCTTCCAGAACCTGCCACTCAGATCCATCCCGCCAGGTAACAATGGCCTTTCCTGTTTTCCCTGAACCGTCAGTGAAGACGGTTGGTCCTTGCACAGGTTCCTGACTATTTTTGGGCCGCAAAGAAATTTGTGTAGACTTTGCCATATGCAGTAGCCTATGGCTGGGCAGATGATAAGTGATCTGCCCTGAAAAATTTTCCAGAGCACTTTGCAGGGACACGCTGTTTGCAAAGCTCCAGTCAAAATCCTCCCGTTGCACCGGGAGTATGATCTTTGCGGGATCCGCACCCATCAATTGCAAACACCGTTGCCGGCATTTGATTATCAAGCGAGCAATCAGCTCAAACAATGCAGTTGCCGTCTTCTGCGGCTGATGGGGCAGGAAGACCCATTCCAGAACGTGCAAGGAATCAGACCATTTGTCATTCCATTGGCCAATGATGCCTGTGGGATATGAACCTGGAGTGGTGACGAACACAGTGACATCAACGGAGGGATCAATGCGATAAACTTGGCAAGCCGAAACAGCTCGCTGAACCACCTCCAATGCCTCACGTGCCTCAGGGGTCAGTGTGCGAGGTGACTTCAAATCAGAGTCTCCTTTCAACAGATCATACAGAGGAGACAGCTGCGCATCGGTTAGTCCCAAATATGGACGTAACCAAGTGATGACACCTACCAATTTTTGAACATCATTCAGCGTCTTCACAGAATGCACAAATTGCACCTCTTGGTGACGGATCGTCCGTTCCAGAATTTTTACCCCCAAGTACTTCCAAGGTGGTTGTTGTTGCACCTTTTCTGGAGCTACCTGCAGTCCATGAGCATGCAAAGCATCGAGCAACCGAGGCTGAATCCTCAGCAGCTCATCCTGGGTGGATGCTGCCACCAAAATGTCGTCCATATAATGATACAGACGTGCATCAGGGAACTGCTTGCGAACTCCAGACAAGGCACGGGCCACATACCACTGGCATATGGCAGGAGAATTGCGCATTCCCTGAGGCAATGTCCTCCATTGATATCTCTGTGCAGGCTCAGCCTCATTAATTGCTGGCACCGAGAAGGCAAACTTCGGTCTATCATTGGGATGCAAAGGAATTGTAAAGAAACAATCCTTCAGATCCACAATGAGGACCGGCCAGTCCGCAGGAAGCATGGTAGGTGATGGCATGCCCACCTGCAATGTTCCCATGCTTTCCATCACGGCATTAATCTTTCGGAGGTCCTGCAACAACCTCCATTTCCCAGATTTCTTTTTTATACAAAAGACAGGAGTGTTCCAGGGACTGGAAGAAGGTTCCAGATGGCCCTGGTCCAGCTGCTCCTGCACCAGATTTCGAAGGGCGTCCAATTTATCTTTAGGAAGGGGCCACTGCTTTTCCCACACAGGTTTGTCCACCAGCCACCGTATAGGAGGCGTTGGACACTTTTCGCCCTTCACTGCAGTGGCCCCCATCAAAAATCCGTCCCGATGCGCACCCCCCAGACAGACAGAACATCCCTCCCCCAAAGGTTGACAGGAGTAGAAGTAAAATGAGGCCTAACCCAGGCCGTCTGTCCCTCTGGGTTCGTGACCAGCACAGGCCGCTGGCTCACATAGCATTGCGCCGTCCCTCCCAGGCCTGCGACAGACGTCCCCACCGGATCCAAGGGCCACTCCGGGGGCCAGGCGGCCAGGGAGAGAACCGTGACGTCAGCACCGCTGTCGAGAAGCCCGCGGAGGTGGATTTCTGACGGCGCCACACCAGGAACAGACAGGGTACACAGCATCTCAGGACGGTCCTTGGTCAGGACGGCAGTCCAGTGAACTTGAGGCGGCCCAGTGGATCCAAAGCTGCCTGCTCCACGCGACTGGTCAGCTGTCCTGGGAACAGAGGACTTAAAAGGCACAAGTTGAGCAAGCCGCGTCCCTTTCGGGATAGTGACGGGGGGGGTGGGTGTGGAGACCATGGCACAAATCTGGCCTGTGAAGTCTGCATCAATAAGCCCCAGGTGAACAATGATGCCCTGAAGGGTGGCACTGGACCTCCCCATAAGGAGAGCACTCATGCCCCCACCCAAAGGGCCAAAGGCATCCAGGGGAACCTTATATATCTCAGAAGAATCTAAGACGACTGTTGCTGCGGTGCAGACATCCACACCTGCGGATCCGCGGGTGCTGGCTGCAAGCCGGCAAAGGAGACCTCCATCGGCTCCGGGGTCTGGAGAGAAGCTTGTGTCCGGGCGCGTCCCTCCTGCGCGCTCCGCTTGACGTTTCCCGAGCCCGGCAGGGCCTGGCCGTTAACGTGAACAGTCGCCTTGCAAACATTAGACATGTGATTTGGCCTACCACACCGACCGCACAAGAACATGGGGAATTTGACCTTCTGCGCTTTCTTCCCTCGCTTCTTGCCAGCCTGAGCAGTCCCCTGCTGTGGCCGTTTGCCCTGCGGCACCGCCCAAACCGGCTGCACAGTGGCAGCCACAGCGGCCAACTTCCGACCCGAGGGAACGATGTCTGCACAGGCCTCCGCCATCTCGGAGATATTAGGGACACCAGGCAGAGCCCTTATGACCCTCCTACAAGCAGTATTGCAATTACACCTAACAAGGTTTGCAATTGTAACGTCCCTAGCCAGAGGATCAGGCACCTGCCTTTCCACAGACGCAATCAGCCTTGCCGCAAAATCCATGAAAGGCTCATCATCCCCCTGGACAATGGTCGAAAATGGCTGCTTCGGAGCAGCCATTTCCAGGGTCTGGACAATGGCTGCCATGCCCAGTGTGTGGCACTGGTCAAGCACAAGGGGATCAAATCCAACCTGCCCCTGAACATTCTCATAATGCCCTGTCCCCATTAGCATGTCAGCAACAACCCCATGCCTGGGGTCCTGCTGCCCCAGTGTAGCATTTTTCACCACTGCTTCGGCTGCCAAACGAGCCCACTTGGTCTGAAAAACACCAAATTGCACAGGGTCAAAAAGAGAGTGTGCCACACGACGGAGATCATGAGGCGTTAACACCTCCGTATCAATCCTCCGGAGAATCTGCATAACCTCAGCAGACCCCAAACCACGCTGGGTAACTGCTTCGCGGAGTTCCTTCTCCAGCTTATATGAAAGGGGTTCATAGGTGTTGTGAGCAACGCCCCTGATCACAGGGAAAGCCTGGGGACCCCCTGGCAAAGCCACCGCACCTGCTGTGTCCCGGCCCTTGGGCCCCATGGGAACGAGGGATGATTGACTGGGACCCAGGACAACAGCACTCGCCCTTGTGTCCCCTGCAGCACCGGCAGAGCCAGAGAAGCTCACTCCGCGACCCTGCAGATGCCGCGAAGAGGCAGGCTCATTCATCTCGTCACCCTTGGTTTTCACCTCTCGCCAGAAACGCTCGGGGTACTTCGGCCGCACAGTCACTTGGCACGCAGGAAGCGTCCAAAGACTTGATGAAGAGGCGCCATGGCCCCGAGCAGCCACCGGCCTCCCACTAGCCGTATCAGCAGTTGCGCTAAAGGTAAATACCCCAGCGCCCTGCCGTGCCGCAGCTCCGGCAGGGGATGCCTCGGTGGACGCAGGTGCCGGCACAGCCCGCAAATCTGGCACGGGCCGGGACGGGACCTGCGCGGGGGCCCCAACCCCCGACGCGGGGGTTGGGCGGGATGCCGAGAGCGGCGCGGCCCGTGGAGCCGCATCTCTGCGGGGCGGCACCAGGGAGCCGGGCAAGCCCCCTATGAGAGCCCGCCCCAAGCCGCAAGACTCCACAGTGGGCACCGCCCCCACCGAGCGGAGAGGGGCGGGCTGCCCGCCGACCGGAGCGGGGATGGACGGAGCACCGACCGACGACCCGCCCCCGGCCGCCTTCACCGACTGCGCATGCCCAGCAGGCTGCACAGACCCAGAGACCGGTGACGCCCTGCCCCCAGCGTCCTCCACCGACTGCGCATGCCCAGCAGGCTGCGCAGACCCAGAGACAGACGAAGCCGCCTCCCCCACAGAGGAGCCCGACCCGGGGGAGTGAGAGCCCACCCCCGCCGCGCTCAGGGGGAATGTGGTGGATACACCGCAGTGTGGACACAAGGTCGTCACAGAATCGGACTCAATTCGAGGCGGAAGCTGACCCTCCAACGCTGGGAAGGCATAAAGAGAGGCCAACCCATCCCCCGCACAGGACACACCGTCCTGTAGCGTGGAGGGGGATTCTATGTCACAGAGAAGTTCACCTTCTCCCTCCTCCACGTCCGAGACAGAAGGGCTTCCCTGGGAACTCCGAGAAGAGCAAGAGCTAGAATCCCGCCAGAGCTCCTCACATCTTTTCCATTGAATCAACAGAGACCCGACATCCTGAGTGCAATCATCAAAGAGAGCTTCCATGAGACAGGCCCCTACGAGAGACCATTCCTCCCTCGAGAACACCTTCCCAGGGACCGAAAAGAAACCCCGCTCTCGGGCCCAAAGAATCAATCTTTCAAAATCATCCCAGGAAACAGAAACCTGTCTCCACTCCAGAACCGCTTTCCAGAGTTCCAAAATGAGGGAATCGTCCCCGACACTCAGAGAGGTTGCCATTGACCCAAGAATAGTAGACAAAGCACCACAGAGAGGGGGGGGGGGTGGGCGAACACCTCACCAAACTTGCTCACTGTCCGCTTCTTAGCCTAGGCTGCAACACACTTCGGCGGTCACCAGATGTCGCTATCAGACACAAAGGAACACGAGCACACACCTCTCTCAAGGTGAAGGAAAAAAGGGAAGTTTTATTTTCTGACTCCTATATATATAGTTTTACAAAGGTGACAGAGGATTGGAGGGTGACAGTGACACCTCTCCAATGACACTGGCTACCACAATAGTCCATCAATTCTCTCCTCCTCCATCAAAGGAATGTGAATAACAAGTTATTTACAAGAAAGTGCATGATAAAGTTCCTTAGAAGAATGTAAACATCAGAAGGCCTTGAGAATCTTAAAAAACCAGGGCGACAGAACCCCTTGGGTTCGTCTAGCACCGGTGAAAGCATGCATGATCTACACCACAATTTACCACCTTTACTCAATGAACGTCCTCACCCACGCTTCTCCACTGCTTGCTCTATTTTTCTCTGGCGGGCACTCCCCACTCCCACAGCCTGCCCCGGCCGGTGCTCACTCGGCCTCTCCAGTCGCAGGTAGGAAACCCCCCCCCCGCACTGTAGAGTGCTGTAGATGTATTCTTTTATACACCATACCCTTATACACTTGCATGATTACAAACACAATGCACTGACCACACAATGCATTAACCATACAGTGATACAGTGTCCGGACACCACACACACACACACACACACACACACACACACACACACAGGTTCACTCGACCCACCCCCAGTGTCGCTAGCGGTTTATCCTATCAGAACAATGAACCCCTGTCTCTAATCCAGCTGCTCCATCAGCTGCACCCAGATGTCTCTGAGTGATTTACTCCCTAACTCTCACTTTTTCCCCAGGGGCCCCTCAATACATACCGTATCCTCCTCCGCACGCCAGCAGGTCCTTGTCTGTCCTCGCAGGAGGCAAGCTGAGATGAGCGGAGCCTTCTCCAGGAAAATCCTGGGGTGCGCCTAGGAGTCCGTCTGTTCTCCCCTGTCCCTGTGGGGACAGAGACAGAGACGGAAGGTATGTCCTTCTCCTACCTGGCTTCCCAGAATGTTTTGTGGAGGAAAAAAAGGAAAGAACTCCACAACTTTGTAAAAGTTATAAAGCTGGCATGTTTATTGCAGCACTGGACGCATGCGGATATTTCTCTCCCTAAAAGGGCATGCGTGCCTCTGAGAACTTCAGATCTCCTTTTATCTCCCTTCCAAATACATATGCATACAGTTTCACAATGGGCTCATAACATATTCATTTTTATGGACTTCGTGTGACATTTCCCGCCAGTTCCTCTTTATCAGAAAGAATTCCTAGGCCAGGTTGGCCTGCCTTTGCCGTAGTTTCTGTTTTTCTTTATCTGTCTGCTCCTGTCTCTTCATTATCTCTGTCCTGTAGTTTTCCCTTCAGCTTCGGCTTACAGACTTTTCACCCTTTTTAGATATTTCACCTAATTCAAACTGGATTTCTACTCTGGGGGATTTTTCACTCTGTCTCAAGGGGCAGAGCTGGGGGTTCCATCCTCACGAGAGCATCAGGAGATTCCCTCCTTTTTGGTTCAACATTCAAAGTCCTCTGTCCAGCCAACATCTTTTTAGGTTAGGGTGAGGGGTATAAAGGGTCTTAGCAGATACTAGATTCTGTTCCTCACATCTAGACTTCACTTTGATTCATCAATTTTGTGTTGGCTCGTTGTTTTCAGGGGGTTTTGGGTAGGTTTGGTGTTATAAATTACCAAATCGAGAGCTAAATTTATAAGAAAATTTAGCAATGATTTATTAGATTGTCAGCGAAACAGAATTTCTATTGAAAAAAAAAAACCACCACAGCCAAGGGCAGTGTCGACCCCGGGATCAATGCTGGTTTAACACACGGATCTGACACCCGAATGTCAAGAGTTTTCCCCTGTTCACTCTGGCTGCTCTGCTCGGTGAATTCTTATACAGTTTATTCCGCCTGAGGCAGAGATGACTGAATGTTCCTTTGTGTCCCTTCACATGCAGAACTGGGGTCATACATGTGCAGGGTTAGACAAAAGTCCAATCCAGGTATCTAGATGTTGTCAGAGCACTCCGGATAAGTCGGCATTCACATGTAACAGGGTGGCACCGGTGATCACTGTAGTAGATGCAATCTTCAAGGTGCAAAATCACTCTTGAGTGGCCCTGGCATTCCAGGGAAGTCAGTGACCATCGTTCAGGAAGGTTCCATTCTTATGTTAAAAGACCCAATATTGTCTTAAGGTCGTCCAGGAACTAGTTGAATAAGAATAAGACTCTGCTCCTGGCTGGGGTAGTCAAAAGACATAGCCTGGATCTTACAATATTTTAAACATTAATAGCATGAATTAACTCTACCATATACTACATTTGGTGAGGGGTTTCTCCCGTTGCATGCTGGATCCAATGTCATCTGCATGCCGACTCGATGTCCTTTCCCCTTCACGGTCTGGGCGCCATCCTCCAGGAAGCAGCAGAGCGACGCCCGGCTTAAGGGAGCCGGCCAGCAGCTGCCCCCGCAGGACACGGTGGCCAGGTCCGGTCTTTGCGGAGCGCCCCCAGCATGGCCAGGACCCGTGCTGAAGCAGGGGGACGCTCCGCCGCTCCTGGGGCGGGTCCCCGCTCTCGGGACACACCCGGGCTACCCCCCGTGGTGCTTCCCCAGCCCGGCCGGGACCCGCGCTTGAGGGGGGACACCCCACCACTCCCGGCGCGGGCAGGCCCACGCTGAAAGTTGGGGCGGGGGCCCCACCGCTCCTGGGCGGGCAGGCAGCGGCAGGCCAGCTTGGGGCACTACAGGTAATCAAAAGGAAACTGTTAACAGGAGATTACAACATGAAATTATTAACAATAAATAGTTAGAACTCCAACTTGGCAGCAATTGGTTTAACTTGTGAACTTTGCAACCTTTTAAAAAAATGGGCAGCTTTTTTACTCATAACAGTCATTGAAGGAGAAACTAAAATTTAGATGGAGGATGTCTTATTAGTGCCTAGGACAGATAACAGCTTTTGGAAAGAGCCTTACAAGTGAAATTAGGAAGAGGGGTTATACCAGAAGATGGGGAAATGACAGCTAGAGTTTTAAAATTTGGCAAGGAAGATAAAGTAAAATTAACAAGGAAGTTTGGGCTGGGGAAGGAAATAGGGGAGGATTAAATATTGACCCCCTAAGGGTTACAGTTGAGAGAGAAGATTGTCCCATGTGTGTACATCAGTACCCTATATCTTTAGAAGGACGGGAAAGCTTGAAGCCAGTAATAAAAGAACTTATAAAGGATGAGACATTAGAACTTTATATGTCTTTTCATAATACCCCTATTCTCCCCATTAAGGAGCCAAATAGAAACTATTTTTTTTGGAGAAACCGAAGTTAAAGTTAGAGAAGCTTTGAATTTTCTGGGCGGAAAAGGATTAAGGCTATCAAAAGGGAAACTGCAATTTGTAGAACCAGAGGTAAAATATCTTAGACACTTAATAAATAAAGGTAGCTGGTGTTATGAGTAAAAAAAGGTTACCCATTTTTTCGTAAAAAGGTTGCAAAGTGAACAGGTTAAACCGGTTGCTGCCAAGGATGGAGTTCTACCTGTTTGTTATTGTAATCACTGGTTGTTTTCATTAACTACTCCTTTTGTATCAGTTCTGCCCTGCCTAAAGCTAAGTTGATGGCCCTTCTCACAGTGAAAGGAGGGGACATGAAGGGGAGACATCAGAGGCATGCAAATTAACCTCAGAACCAGCATGCTATGAGAAAGTCACCCCATCAAACTTACCAAAAGACCCCAAAAAAAATGAGCCAACACAGAATTAAGAGATCAAAGTGATGTCTGGACATGAGGAACAAAGTACTGAGCCTGCAGAGATGCTGAGAACCTTTGTTGCCCCTCGCCCTGAGCAATGACCTCAACTGGAACCAAGAAGGCCAGACAGCAAACCAGATAAGTTGTAATATGGGATATATCCTTACTGTTCTCGGGAGGACGGGATCCCTAGCTCTGCCCCCTAGTGGACAAAGTTGCACATTCCCCCTCCTCTTCCGAGTCACCCTGGGAACAGCGATGGAGTAAGCCGTGGACCCGTGCAGCCTCCCAACCTTGAGCCGATCACTTTTAATAAAGGCATTAAAAAGGGGAAAAATTTTTCCTGCCCCGTTTATTTCAGCTGGAAACTCAACCACGAGACAATTGCAGGAATTTAATTTCTTTCCCCTCCTTTTTCATAGAGGGAAATCAGAATACTACTCAGATTATTGGATTATTGCAGATTATGGATGGATGGGTATGTGCAAACAATAAAATTTTTATATAGAAAATTAATAAAGGAAAATTATGTTAAATTAGAAGAGTTGAAGTTAAAACTAGCCTAAGTACCAGCTTTAAGCTTACCCTTGTTAGAAAGACCCTTTTCATTTGTACATAAATACAGAAAATGAAGTAGCTCATAAAATTTTAATTCAGGAATGGGGAGAAGGAAAGAGACTAGTAGCCTATTTATCAAAGATGTTAGGCCCAGTAAACCACAGCTGGCCAGTATATACTCAAGCTATAACAGCTGCTGCAATCCTAGTAAAAGAAAGTTGTAAGCTACTTTTGGAAGTAAAGTAGTTGTGTGTACACCTCGTACAGTCCGAGGTATGTTGAATCAAAGAAAAGAGAAAAAGATAGGGAAAAGAAAAGAAAGTAAGAAAAGAAGAAAGAGAGAAGTTGAAGGGGGATGGGTGATTAGCAGACTCTGGGATGTTGCAATGTAGAGTGATGATGTCTTGGTGCTAGAGGAGAACAAGAGTGTGAATACAGTTTCTGCATGAAGAGCAGAGAAGTGACTTAACTCATGGGTGTTAAGAGGTTATTCAACGCGAACTGGGGCCCAGAAAAGGTTTAGCAAAACAGACTCCTTGAAGGGAAAAGAGGGAAACTAAGAGGTTAACTAAGAAAAAAAAAAAAAGTCAGGAGCAGCTGGCTACACCAAGTTTGGGGTTGTCAAGGTTGGGAAATGTTTGACCACTCCTGTATGAGCAGCGGGGTCCAGAGTCCAGGATGGCAGCATCAACCCCAGCAAATGGGTCGAGGGAAACAGAGAGAGAGAGAAAGAAAAAGAGAGAGAAAAAGGGGAAGGGGGAGCGGGGGCAAAAGGGACCCAAGGCATGCCCCCAGGGTCCCCATGCCCGTGGCTGTCTATAAATTCTCCCCGCTCCTGCTAGGGCATAATCTGGCTGGGGCCCTGCAATAAAGTGGCAGCAGTGGGGGAAGGGTGAGGAACAGCATTGAAAGAAATATGGTGGGAAAAAAATTAAATAAAGAGGAGGCTTTTGTTCTGAGAAATGGATCTGTAAAGCTAAAACAGTTAAACATTGACCAAAAAGTAAAAAGCAATAGATGTGATTCATCTCAGGTTAAAATCACCCTGGTCTTTCTTGTTTAGTTAACTGTAGCTCACAGAAAGGAGAATTTGTCTCTGCAGCTATTAGCACAGCTGGATACAAGAAGAAGGGGCTGCTATGGAGAAAGCTTTTAGCTAAACCCAGAAAGTTTTGAAGAAAGCTAATAGTGAAAGTTAATTCGGTATTGTCTTTCTTTTATTACTGTGCTATTAAGAAGTCCTTTCCAGGTACTACTGAAACAGCAATCCAAACCATGGAAAGAGGGTAAATTCATGCCAGCAAAATCAAAGGACTTGTTAAGAACCCTGAGGAATGGATGACCACATCTAAACCGGGTGATACCAAACTGACTTTCAAATGGGAACTGGGTGTAATGTTTTGGGAAAACCCAAGTGATCCAAGAAATGTACAAAGAATAACAACTAATTAAGAAATAAGGCAAAGTTTACATCAACGGTTTCAAGCCCTGCCTAAATAAAAGATCTCCTTAGGGAGGTGTTGGTGTGAATGAAACAGGAAAGCCTTATAAATATGATTGCCTGGCAAAAGATTTTGAGAATATAGAAACTATAAGCAAGATTGAAATGAAAGCAAGTTTTGAGATCCCTTAGTTACTGAACAATGGGAAAACAATGGTGTGGCCGGCTGAAGGTAATCCCCTCTTGATGAAACAAGACCCTCTGCAAGCAGGCAGGTCCAAGGGTCCAGCAGACCCTGCCAGCTTGGCAGAAGGGGTCCAAAGAGGAGTTTTTAGGGTTTAAAATGTAACACAACATGGTAATGTAGTGATTCTTATAGGTTGTATGGAAATGCTATAGGATTTGTATATTGTACTAGATTGGTTAGTGAGAATCAGAATATTCAACATGATGATTTATTGTATTGTAACGGGAACTTCGACCACCTTTTTTCCTTTCCCTTCTCTTCTCTTTGCTCTTTCCACTGCATCTTTCACTTCTTCCTATACTCTTAGTTCTCACCCCTTTTACTCTCTTACGTTCTGTCCCTCTCTTCTCTTGGGCCTGCTCCGAGCTGTGGCTGGCAGCTCCCAGCGGGGCCCTGCACCCACGTCCTTTGCAATAAACCCCAAGTTCCATGACCTGGCTGCAAAGATCTCTTGTCTCTGTTCGTCCCGACCGTGCAACCTCCACACCCGCTTCGACAGACTGGTGCCCAGACGTGGTTAAAGGGCGAGCTCAGCTTTTCCACCTGTTGGAGACTTCTGCATGCACGGTAACGACAAAGACCAGTTATAGTCCCCTTAAAGGTGTCGTGAGCACGGCATACCGTTGCTGTGCAGTGAAAGCCAGAGCTCTTAAAATTGTGCCGAGGCAAAAACCCCGAGCACGGGGAGTCACTACTGGTGACTACCTGGAGCTCTCGGAGGAAACTGCCTGCCCTCAAGCACAGGTGACCGCTGCCGTGCAGCAGTTACCTGGAGCTCCCTGAGGAAGTTTGCCCGTGGCATCCCCCTGAGCACAGAGACGTTGCTAAGCAGTGCTGCCTGAAGCTCTAAGGAGGGCCTTTGCCGCAAGCGGTGAGCTCAGGTGAGCACTGCAAAGCACCGCCCGCACTGGAGCTGTGAACGCAGACTACCTGAGAGGTCCCGAGCATGGAAAGCCGTTGCCAAGCAGCGGCCGAGACCCGGAGCTCTGAGGAGAGACCTGAACGCAGCATCCTGAGCCTGGACTGGAGTGCCTGGCCAGCCCCCGTGACGGAGCTCTGGTTGAGGATGCTGCTTGTGCGACACCGAGGTTGGTAGCACACTGGTCTAATAATGGGACAAACTCACTCTGCCCACGACAGAGATTTTATTAAGTTCTATGCCAAGTCAATTACCGAAACAGGAGTTAAAAAACCTTTTAAGAGCGGACTTTAACTAATTTCCCAAATGCTGATCGTTCAGTCGTCTTTACCAGAGACTTTTGGGACACAGTTGGAATTAAGCTCTTTAATAGTATTTCCCGCCGGGACATGGCTGCTGCACAGCTGGTCCCGGCTTGCAGGGCTCTGGTTGAGCTGTTTACTGCAAAGGGGATGGCCGCAGCAGCCGCCCTGCTGAGCTCTGCTTCTGCTGTGAGTCCGCCCCTTGCCGCCGCGGGTCTGGAGTGGGACGCGACCCCTGCCAACCCCCCCCCGCCCCCGACCGCACGGCTCTGGTGCCCACGGTCCTGCTCACCCCTGCCACCTCACCCCCCACCCTCGCGGTGCCGACATCCGCTGCCGCGGTCCCTGCTGCCACGGTCCTCGTGGCCCCGCCTCCTAACCCCGCCTCTGCCAGCCCGCCCAGCAGCGTCACACCGGCTCCGCCCCCTAATCCCACCTCTGCCAGCCCCCCAGGGCACCCGATGCCGGCGCCACGGCGTCTGCAGCGGTGGCCGCAGCCCTTCCCGTCCATGCCCGAGGGCCCCGCGCCGGGGCAGACGCCCGTGGCTGCGCCCGTCCCTACAGGTGTTTTGATGCAAACCGGTCCTGGCACAGCACTGCCTGCGCTGGGCCGCTCCAGTCCCCCAGGGCACCCCATGCCGGTGCCGCGGCATCTGCAGCGATGGCCACAGCCTCTCCCGTCCATGCCTGCCGGGCCAGCAGCCACCCAGCTCAGCTCCCGAGTCCCCGGCAGCTGCACGCTGCCGTCGAGGCATTGACCGGCCCACCGCCCGGCTCGGCACCCCCTCAGCAGACTTCTGCCGCCTCCACGCCGCTTCTTCCACCTCCCGCCACCCCGGGACCATCTCCCGCTGGCGGGCCTGCCCCACCGCTGTCCGAAGTTGCCTTCCCGCTCGTGCACCACCACAGCCGCCGTGCACCACCACAGCCCCAAGCCAAGCTGCGCCCCGGGCCAAGCTGTGCCCACTGCAACCTCCCGCTTCTGATCTGCTAGATGGTGCGGCCCCGCCGCCTCCTATGGCCGCGCATGTCCTGCCATTCCCTTCCGCGACCACAGCCACAGCCCCCAGTACGCCCACCATTCCGCCTCTCGCCATGATGACACCCCGTGCTGAGTTAGTGGCGCAACCTGCGCATGCGCTGCTGCTGCAACCGCCGCACCAGCAATATCACTCCGCGCCGCCTCCGGATCTACACACGGCACCACAGCAGACTGCAGCGCCTTGGGCGTCTTCTTACTCATTACTGCCCCTGCTGGTGTGTGATGACGCCTGCACAGCCGCATCCCCGGGACACCCCACAGCGCGCAGCCCTGTAGAACCGATGCCAGATATGCCTCCCCTGCCACGACCTGCACCTCCGCCGCCGCACCCTGCAGCCGACCACAGCAGCACCGGATCCAGACCGCATCTCCTCAAACACCCAACCGTGATTTTTCCTTCCACTCTCCCAGCACCGAGTGGGACTTACGCACAGCCATACACACAACCCGTGCAACTAGGAGGGGGAGGGTGGAATATGACAGCTCCTTTAATAAATCCAGGACAGGCGGAGAACTATTTAGCTCCTGCGAATGCCAACCCTCTGATCCCAACACAAACGAATTTTGAAAAGGAACTGTTCCCAAATAGCTCCAAAGTCCCCCCAGTGTTAGGGACTGATTTCTCAACCCAAAATGAGAATCTAAACCCTGAAGATTCGCCAGCATTAATCCAAAACTTAGAAAACTCACAAAAATATTTTGATAATTTCCAACTTACAGATTGGCAGGAAATCAGATGGCAGATTTGCAAAGAAGAAAGTCTAAATCCTTTAGCTATGCCTATGCTATTCAGCCAGCAAGCTGGTGGTCCCAGAACATGGGTAGCTATCCCAGCTCATGAGATAAAAGATCTGCGAAAAGCAATAGGGGATAGTGGTATCTGCTCCTCATATTTTAAGCAACTGAAAAGTACCCTGGAAGGACATACACTCACACCAAATGACTGTAAAAATCTTGCTAGTATAATTCTCACAGACTCACAATATATGCTATGGGAACTCAAATGGAAAAGACTGCTTACAGGGGTACTAGTCACTTATAGACAACATACTGATGCTCTGCAGAACAGGCAGGCACATCGCTGTATTCCTGATCAACCCTTTTCCCTTGCAGTTTTAGGAGAAAAGCTGAGACTGTGCAGTCTCATTTTTCAATGGGATTCTTCTCAAAAAGATCTGTTGTTAATAATCGAATGGGTTTTCCTTCCTTACAGGTCGCTAAAGACAATCCTCACACCTTTAGAAATGATGTCTCAAATCATCATCAAAGGTAGAGCAAGGCTTCTTTCAATAGCAGGTCATGAATTCGCAATTATCTATTTGCCCATGAAGCAGAACTATTTTGATGGGCAATGCAAAAATCAGAGGACTCGATTTTCCAGGCACATGCTCTATTCATTACCCAGCACACAAAATGATAAGAGCTATGTTATACTACAAAGAGAAACCCCTCATCAGTGAAGAGCCTTTAGATGCAGTCACGGTCTTCACTGATGGGTCAGGGCGAACGCACAATTCAGTAGTTACATGGCAGAATAAAGATACTAAAGTCTGGGAACAAGATGTTTAAAAAGTTGAAGGTTTTCCTCAGATTGTCGAATTGGCTGCAGTTGTAAGAGCATTTCAGCTCTTCCCAGAACCTTTCAACTTAATCACTGATTATGCATATGTTGCTAATATTATTAAGAGGATTGAAGGTTCTGTTCTAAAGGATGTGAACAACGACAAGTTGTGTCTTTGGCTTACCTCTCTCTACCAAATCCTATCACACAGAACTAATCCTTATTTTGTTTCTCACATTAGATCTCATACTGGTCTTCCAGGATTTATGGCAGAAGGAAATGCACGAGCTGATGCATTGGCATCAGCAGAATCTGATGAGGAAGCTGAAACAGGCATTGAAAATTCTACCTTGGTGCTTGCTGCAACTACCTTGCCTAACACTATTGAACAAGCCAAATTGAGTCATGCATTTTTCCACCAAAATGCACAAGCAATCAGACATACCACTTTACAAAACAGAGCTGCCATTGATTTCCTTTTACTAGCACATGGGCATGGTTGTGAAGATTTTGAAGGATTGTGCTATATGAACTTATCTGATCATTCTGCTTCCATTCATAAACAGCTACAGAACCTAAAAGATTTAGCTAACCAAATTACAGTAGATGACCCATCTTGGCTAGACAGTTTGTTTGAGGGTTGGAGCTTTGCACCTTGGCTAAAGGAACTCTGTAAAATAGGCTTGATTATTCTAATAGTAATAATTGTCGTTTTAGTAGCAGTACCCTGTATACTTCAGTGCAAAGAATTACGAGTAAGACAGTGTCAAATATATTGGTTGTTCATCAGAACGGGGGAGATGTTGGGGTGAATGAAACAGGAAAGCCTTATAAATATGATTGCCTGGCAAAAGATTTTGAGAATATAGAAACTATAAGCAAGATTGAAATGAAAGCAAGTTTTGAGATCCCTTAGTTACTGAACAATGGGAAAACAATGGTGTGGCCAGCTGAAGGTAATCCCCTCTTGATGAAACAAGACCCTCTGCAAGCAGGCAGGTCCAAGGGTCCAACAGACCCTGCCAGCTTGGCAGAAGGGGTCCAAAGAGGAGTTTTTAGGGTTTAAAATGTAACACAGTATGGTAATGTAGTGATTCTTATAGGTTGTATGGAAATGCTATAGGATTTGTATATTGTACTAGATTGGTTAGTGAGAATCAGAATATTCAACACAGAAGATGATTTATTGTATTGTAACGGGAACTTCGACCACCTTTTTTCCCTTCCCTTCTCTTCTCTTTGCTCTTTCCACTGCATCTTCCACTTCTTCCTACACTCTTAGTTCTCACCCCTTTTACTCTCTTACGTTGTACCCCTCTCTTCTCTTGGGTCTGCTCCAAGCTGCGGCTGGCAGCTCCCAGCAGGGCCCTGCACCCACGCCCTTTGCAATAAACCCCAAGTTCCAGCCCTGGCTGCAGAGATCGCTTGTCTCCGTTCGTCCCGACCGTGCAATACCCGCACCCGTTCCGACACTTGTATAAAGGTAACCATTGAGATTTTAAATTCACTGGGAATGGGAGGTTACAAAGTATCCAGAGGAAAGGCACAAATTGCTCAACAGACTGTGATCTACCTGGGATGTGAAATTTCACAAGGCCAACGAAAAATAGGTACTAATCGTATCCAAGCTATCTGCGCTATTCCAGAGCCCCAGAATTTACATGAGCTGCAAGTCTTCCTCGGGATGGCAGGATGATGTCGCCTGTGGATCATGGACTATGGACTGATTGTGAAACCCCTGTACAAAGCCCAGAAGATGCAGCCATTCACCTGGGGCAAGCCACAGAAAGAAGCCTTCCTAAAATTAAAGGAAGCACTGACAACTGCTCCAGCATTAGGGTTACCTGATCTGTCTAAAGATTTTCAGCTGTTTGTACATGAAAGGCTGCGCCTAGCACTAGGAGTCCTCACCCAACGTCTGGGAAGCTGGAAAAGGCCGGTGGGCTACTTTTCCAAACAACTTGACAACATAAGTGCCGGGTGGCCTTCATGTCTACGGGCAGTCGCAGCTACTGTGATACTGATACAAGAAGCCAGAAAGCTTACTATGGGACGGCACATCGATGTCTATGTACCACACATGGTAACCACTGTCTTAGAGCAGAAGGGAAGCCATTGGCTATCTCCCAGCAGGATGATGAAATTCCAGGTAGTCCTGACTGAGCAGGATGATGTCACATTAAAAACAACTAACCTTTTGAATCCAGCTTTGTTCCTAGGTACCACAGCTGAAGAAGGCCCATTAGAGCACAACTGTGTAGAGGTAATAGAGTACACCTATTCAGCAAGAGAAGACCTGAAAGATGTCCCACTAGAGCAACTGGAGTGGGAGCTGTTTACAAATGGGAGCAGCTTCGTGGAAAACGGAACCAGATACACTGGATATGTGGTAACAATAGTCAATACAGTAGTGGAGGCAAAAGCATTATCACCAGATACATCTGCCCAGAAGGCAGAACTGGTTGCTTTAACCAGGGCACTAGAATTAAGTAAGGAGAAAAAAGTAAATATCTGGGCTGACTCAAAATATGCTTTTGGAGTGGTGCATGTACATGGAGCACTCTGGGAAGAAAGGGGACTACTGTCTTCTCAGGGTACACACATTAAACATCAGGACACAGTCCTGCAATTGATAAAGGCAGTGCAAAAACCTGAAAAAGTGGCAATCATACACTGCAAAGCACACCAATCAGGAAATTCCAAAATCTGTGAGGGAAATTGAAAGGCAGACTGGGCAGCCCGATAGGTTGCTCGAAAGGTGCAAACAACCATGGCATTGATACCTTTAAAGCTTAATGTGTCCCAATTCAATTTGCCTCCAAACCCAAAATATTCAGTAGAAGATGAGAGACTGGTATGTTTGCTAAATGCACAAAAGAATTCAGAGGGATGGTATGTGACTGCACAAGGACAAATAGTGGTACCCCCCCCGATAATGAGAGAAGTTCTACAAATTAAACATAACGAATGTCACTGGGGAGCAGAAGCATTGGTAAAATTGCTAAAGCAGGGTTTAATTTCAGTACGGATGTTAACAATGGCAAAATCAGTAAGTCAAAATGTGATATCTGCTTGAAAAACAACCCAGTGGCTGGGCGACAGGCACAACTAGGATGAATTCGGATAGGAATAGAGCTAGGAGACTACTGGCAGGTCGATTTTGTAGAACTGCCAAGGACTCGAGGATACAAATACCTGTTAGTGGGGGTTGACACCTTCTCTAGGTGGCCAGAAGCCCTTCCCTGTTGCACAAACCAAGCAAAGGAAACAGTTAAGTGGTTACTGCAGGAGATTATTCCCAGATTCGGGGTACCCCTAGGGGTATCATCAGATAGGGGGCCCCATTTCATAGCTACAGTAGTAAGAGAGGTAAGTAGATTGCTGGGGATAACTTGGGACCTCCACACACCGTGGAGACCCCAGTCAAGTGGACAGGTAGAGAGGATGAATCAGACACTAAAAAGGCAAATCAGTAAAATATGCCAAGAAGCCAAATTGCAGTGGCCCCAGGCTTTGCCAATAGCATTGTTGAGGATTTGGATAAAGCCTAGGAGTGGGATGTCAGTCAGTCCTTATGAGATATTGTATGGGAAGTCATATGAATCTCCTGAGCCTAACCCTAATGTACACGTCACAGGAAAGCAGGAAGTGTATAACTATGTTCTGTCTCTCGGGAAGACTTTAGCTTGGCTCTGGAGCATCCTTCTGTGGAACAGACCACTGACTCTCGAGAATCCGGTTCATAATATACATCCAGGAGACGAGGTGTACATTAAAAACTGGAACAAAGAACCGCTGAAAGAAAAGTGGAGTGGACCCCATCAGGTACTACTGACCACCTTCACAGCAGTCAAAGTAGCCGGCGTGGACCCCTGGATTCACTATACCTGGGTGAAGAAAGTCCATCCTGGATCACGGACTGTGTAAACTGTGGAACTAACAAGGCTACAGATAAGATGTGTTTAATTGCCTTAAGAATGCTTGTGCTAATATTATGGTCATTAATGCCTTTGGGATGTGGAATGCAAAATGATCAACAAACTACTCTTCATTCTAGAATGAAGAGAGAGGTACAAACAGAAACACAGGTGATAAATGTTCCTAATGCAGTTCGGGCTGAGAATGTATGATTGGATTAGTCAAAGATTTTGCCAAAATGCAAAACACCAGTAGAATAACTGCCTGTCTGCCAATACCTGTCTGCAGAATTTTTGTTTGGATACCCACAGGAGAATTTAACCCATGACTGCCTACATAGTATAGAAAAACAAACAAAAATTAGGCCAGACCTCGAAGAAGAAGAACTGGAAGAGGGAGAAAGGCTATTTGTGGATGGATCCTCTAGGGTTGTCAAGGAAAAGCGAATCTCTGGATATGCGGTTGTGGGAGGTAAAAATTTAGAAATAATAGAATCTGGACCTCTGAGTCCTAGTTGGTCAGCCAGGCCTGTGAGTTATATGCAGTATTAAGGGCCTTGAAACTCTTGGAAGCTAAAGTTGGGACCATCTATACGGACTCAAAGTATGCCTTTGGAGTGGTACATACTTTTGGGAAAATTTGGGAAGAAAGAGGGTTAATAAACTCCCGAGGAAGAGAATTAATGCATCAGGAACTAATTACTCAGGTACTACAAGCTTTAAGAGGCCCAAAGAAAATAGCAATAGTACATGTTAAAGGACATCAAAAGGGCCTCTCCCATCTGAATAGAGGAAACAACACAGCAGACAGAGAAGCGAAGGAAGCTGCCCTCGGAAAATTCCAGGGTCAGGGAATAAAAAAAACCCACTAGATAATGAGAAAATTCACGTTCTGAGCTTCACAGCCCAGGAAAAGGAGAAATTAGACAAATGAGAATAAAAGACACTGGGGGTATTTGGAAATTGCCAGACGATAGGGAGGTGCTGCTAAAATCTATGGCTCGAAGAATAATGCAGCAACTGCATGACCAGACTCATTGGGGAACCCAAGCCTTAGCAGATCAATTTTCCATTAAGTATATGTGTATAGGAATTTATGATATAGCAAAACAAGTAGTTAGGGGATGTATAACATGCCAAAGAGTAAATTAACATCAAGTTAGAGAAAGGATTCCAAGAGGAAGGGAATTAGCACACCGGCCCTTTTCACATGTACAAATAGATTTTACCGAATTACCAAAAGTAGGGAGACACAAGCACTTATTGGTATTGGTAAATCATCTAACACACTTTGTAGAAGCATACCCTACATCAAAGGCTACTGCAAATGTGGTAATTAAAACCTTGTTAGAAGAAATAATCCCCAGGTATGGAATTGTAGAAATACTAGACTCTGATAGGGGCCCCCATTTTGCAAACAAGGTAATGAGAGAGGTAACCATGGCCTTAGGCACTAAATGGCAATATCACACCCCTTGGCATCCTCAAAGCTCAGGGAGGGTGGAAAGGGCAAATGGAGAAATCAAGAAGCAACTCACCAAACTCATGGTAGAAACTAAAATGTCTTGGGTCAGATGTTTACCCATGGCACTGCTAAACATTAGAACCCGACTGTGGCTGTGCAGAAGTCAAGCCCGGCCGGCCCACAGAAGTTGCACGGCCACAGCCTGGTTTCGGGCACGGGCAGCTGCGGTCTCAGGACCTCCAGGCGGGAGCAACTGAGAGTCCAAGCCCTTTCTGGAGCTCTCCCCACGGCTTGGTGGGGAAGGCAGCTCCTCCAGGCAAAGCACGACGACAGCAAGCAACACGAGCGAAGGCGAACAGAAGCAGCGTGAGGCAGCAGTCCTCCACAGCAAGGGTTTATTAAGGAAGGAGAAGAACAGGTGTGGGTGGGTAGGGAAGCTGCAGAAGACTGCCCCAAGGGGCGGGGATAACATAACATATATAGGGGGACCAGGGGGAGGTGAACCCCTACCCCTGGCCAATGAGCTGAACAGACAACATAACTGACATGGGGTAACAGCAAGTGAAACAACCTTAGGGGAGGGTCAGCTCTCTCCTGCCCAATCACCCTCTGCCCTGGGTAGATAGTTCTGGAAAGGAAGGCAGGGACAGAGAGTGACAGGCAGGGAGGCTGACAACTGAAATTACAAAGGAGGGGACTACTTGATACAAAAAGGCGGGAGTAACCAAGGCAACTAAATGACGGACAGCTCTGCAACTGAAAAACAAGGGGGAGGGGGAACCCGGCAGGCGCCATCTTAACTCATAGAAACTGATATAATACAATACATTTAAATAATAGGAATGAACAAAACCATGGGGATGGGAGACACTGCGGGGGCGCACCGCAACATCTCCCTCTTCTTTACACAAAAAGAAAAAGGGAAAAGCTGAAGATAAATCTTTAAGGGAACACAACCGTGAAATGTCCGTAAATAAAAGTCCTTGAAATATCAAACTTCTTGTTCACAGTCGCCCTCAGGTTCTTCCGGCGGTGGGGTGGTCTCTTGGTGGTGTTCGCTGGCCTCGGGGTCCTCTGGGTCCACTTCGTTGATGGGGAAGTGGACCCTGTTGACGCTGTGCACGACCATTCTCGAGACCAACTTGCGGACCACTGCCCACACAACCGAGCACCCGAGGACGACTGCTAAAATAATGAGAACTCCAAATAAAATGTCCTTAAGAAGGGACCCAGCCCAGCCAGAAAGTCCGAGCCCTGACAGCCAATTCCCCAGCCAATCTTCCGTTTCCTTCTGGAGATCCTTGACCAGGCCTTGCATCTCCTCTAACGCCTTCTGCACATTCTGTGCTTTAGATGACAAGTTGAAGCAGCAGAGACCCTCAAACTCCTCGCAGCGATGGTGGTGGAGCAGGAGGAGATAGTCAAGGGCTGCGCGATTCTGCAGCGTCGCCTGTCTGGTTATTTTCTCATCTGCTAGGAGTCCCGCGATGGCTGTGGAAGTCAAATTCGCTTGTTTGGCTGACCAACACTCTAATTTTCCTAATTCGCCAATGGCCTTTCTGGCCGAAACCCATGGCAAAAACAGAGAGACTGCGACCCTTTTACCTTCGTTCCAATGATAAATTTTGGAGTCGCAGTCTGAGCCGAATTCTGTTAAATCTTTTTTCTGCCTAATTATTTTCTCTTCGGAGTTTTTAGCAGGCCAATTCTCAAATTTGGGCGTGTTGGGAGCAAACAGCGACACGTGTCCGAACGTACATGGGCCTCCGAACAAACGAGAGGGGATGCCATTCCAAGCTCGGTTTCCGCAAATAAAATACAAATTTTGGGGCAAACTGTGGGGTCGGAAGTCGGCGGCAGATGGACCCAGGGGGAAGAAGGTCCCGGCACACCATTGGTTGCCGGGAACTCCCTCGACCTGGATCCACTGCTGGTCACCAGTGTACAGGGATTTGGTGAGAGAATGAGGGACAGAGAACTGAAAACAAAGGGGGGCCTTTGCGGAACCGAGCAATTGAAATTCAAGGGGTTCCTCTGGAGAGGTCGGGAGACGATTGATGGTTCCTCTCCAGAGGTCGGTGGAATCTTGATCACTCTTGATTCGGGTAAGGGGAATCAAAGGGGAAGGGTAATCAAGGGGGGGAACTGGGATCCCCACCAGACAGGACGACAGAGGGTCTCTGGCTGCTTCGGCGTTGAGGCAGATGTGGTCCTGGCCAAGGGAGCTCGCCAATGCCTTCCAGATGTTGACCTTCGGCTGGGGAAGGATGTCGGGCTCCCCGGGAGTTGCGCTGAGCAGGATGATGACGAAGGTGCACAGCGCAGCGCCCATCTCCCGGGTCATGGCTGGGTCTGGGATAACTGAAATGATAAAACAAACATATTAAAATTCGAGGGGCTCGCCAGGGGGGGAGTCAGGATGGGGGTCAGGGTCAAACAAGGATTCGAGGGGAAAGAGGGTGGTCTCCCAGTCCCGCCGCTTTCGCCGCCAGCTCGCGACCTTGACTTGAGGCGTGGATGTTGTCGCCTTCCCTGTTCTGGGCACAAAGGGCCGGACCCAGCGAGAAGGGACCCACCTGGGGCCAGTCGGGGTAGAAACACAGGCATACCCACGACCCCAGGTGATAAGATCAAATGGCCCCTCCAAACGCCAGGTCTCTGGGTCCTTTACCAGAACCGGCGGTTTCTCTTTCAGCCCGAGACGGCCGTGCTGCCCGAAGTGCCGCACAATGGGCGGATTAAGATTTTCGAAAGAACAGTTAAGAAAGTTGATGGTATAAAGTGCCCGCGATAATTGGGAATGAGGGGACTCCACCTTCATCGCCGGAGCAAGGTGGGACAGAACTCTCTTGAGGCTCTGGTGGGTCCTCTCAATCACGGCTTGTCCCGTGGGGGAATAGGGGATGCCGGTCTTATGCTCTATTCCCCATTGCTGCAGGAAGCTCCTGAGCTCCCTGGACACGTACGCAGGCCCGTTATCTGTTTTTAGAACCCTAGGAATGCCCAACACAGAGAAAGCCTGAAGAAGGTGTTTGATGACATCTTTGGCTTTCTCCCCTGTGTGGGCAGAGGCGAAGACAGCACTTGAGAAAGTGTCCACAGAGACGTGGACATAACGGAGGCGGCCGAATTGGGGAACATGGGTGACATCCATCTGCCACACCTCACAACTGGAAAGGCCTCGGGGGTTTGCACCAGCGGGAAGAGATGGAAGCTGGTCCCGCTGGCAATGAGGACATGTGGCCACAATGGCCTTGGCTTGGTCACGCGTGAGTTGGAATTGGCGGACCAAGCCAGGCGCATTCTGATGGAAGAGCTGGTGGCTGATCTTAGCTTGGCGGAACACGTCCGGGAGCGGGGCCCATTGCACCGCGTGGGCAAGAGCCCACTCGGCCGGGGAAGCGAGGCTATCTGCCATTCGGTTCCCCTCTGCAATGAACCCGGGCAAATCGGTGTGGGACCTTACATGCATTACATAAAAGCTTTGCTCCCGGTGGGAGATGAGTTTGATTAACTTCGAGAGCAAATTAAACAGTGCCAAATTGGAAACCTCCTCGAGGACTGCGTTCTCCGCTCTCGCAACTACACCAGCCACATAAGCCGAGTCCGTGACTAAGTTGAAGGGTTGATCTTTAAATTTCTCGAACGCCCTAACGACTGCATCCAACTCAGCTACTTGAGGGGAGCCCTCAACGACGGCAACATCCATCTCCCACTGCTGAGTTTGAGGGTCCTTCCAAGTCATAACTGACTTGTGGGATCCTCCGGACGCGTCAGTGAAAATGGTCAGGGCGTCGAGGGGGACTCGACTTTGGACTTTCCGAATTGAAAATTTGAACTGCATGTCCTGATTAAACAGGGCATGCGGTGGATGGCCAATTTCAATTTTTCCGGTGTATTCGGCAAGAGCGAATTGCAAAACTTCGCTTTCCTCGAGAAGATGATTAAGAATTTTAGATTGAAGTTTGCACGATTGAAGTTCGATTGGAATGTGAATGCATGCAAAGTCCACACCTGCCAGCTCCCTGATCCGCGATCTTGCTTTGCGGATCAGTTCCGCTACCAGCTCGTGTGGCCTTGTAATTCTTTTGGACCTATGATGGCTGAGGAACACCCACTCTATGATCAAGAGGGGGTCGCTCAAGCCTGGGTCCGTCCTTTCCCCTTTAGATGTTTTGAGGGCCTTCCGGGATTTATCCCATTGAAAAATCATCCCGTGAAGGTGTGGCAGATTCCCAAGAATAATGAATTTGAAGGGCAGGCCCGGGTGACAACGATGGGCCTGCCTTGCCTCAATTAAAACCTTGATTTTCTCAAGGGCAGCCTTGGCCTCTGGGGTGAGTTCCCTAGGAGAAATAAGCTCCTCTCCCCCTTTCAATAAATTGAAAAGGGGGGCTAGGTCTTCGGTGGAGATGCCTAGCCAGGGTCTCACCCAGTTCAATGCCCCACACAGTTGGTGGACATCCGCTAGGGTCTTCACCTTATGGTGAATAGCCAATTTTTGCGGAGCAATGGTCCGCTTTGTGATGGTCAGGCCTAAGTACTTCCAGGGCGGCATCCGTTGAATTTTCTCGCCCTGGAGCTCGAACCCTGCGGCAACTAAACAATCTGTCACACGGGAGAGCGCGTGGGCCAACAGGTCATCATCGGGGGCGCAGACCAGCACGTCATCCATGTAGTGATAAATGATGACGTCACTACATTCAGTGCGAATCGGTTGGAGCAGAGAAGCGACATACCACTGGCAAATGATGGGACTACACTTCATGCCTTGAGGCAACACTCGCCAGTGGTAGCGCTTCCCAGGAGCTTCACGGTTTAAGGTGGGCACTGTGAAAGCAAAACGTGGGGCGTCATCCGGGTGCAGGGGAATTTGAAAAAAGCAATCTTTAATATCAATCACGGCCAAATTCAAATTTTGGGGGAGCATCGCTGGGGACGGCATCCCTGGCTGGAGAGTACCCATATCTTGAATAATTTCGTTAACTTTGCGGAGGTCGGTGAGGAGCCGCCACTTGCCAGATGACTTCCGAATGACAAACACTGGGGAGTTCCACTCTGACATGGACTCCACCAGGTTGCCCTTCTGGACTTGCTCCTCCACGAGTTCCGCGAGCGCCTTTAATTTTTGTTTATTGAGCGGCCACTGAGCTACCTGGACTGGTTTATCCGAAAGCCAATTCAGCTTCCAGGTAGGGCGCTGTTCAGTGACCGCTGCCCGAAAAACCTGGGGAGCCGGCAGGTCAATCTTGGCTCCCCACTGGGCAAGGGTATCTCTCCCCCAGAGAGGCTCAACGTAGTCCAAAACGAATGGGCGTACACTTGCCAATTGCCCATCCGGTCCCTTAATTTGCACGATGCTCTTACTTTGTTTCGCTAATTGTGTCCCTCCTACACCTTGGATGCGACCATCCACGTTTTGCAGCTCCCAGTGTGACGGCCACTCCCGAGAGGGAATGATCGTCATATCTGCTCCGGTGTCTAGCATCCCCCTGATGGAGATTGTGTCCCTCCCCCGGGACAGCTGACAGGCGAGACGGGGCTTCGCCCGCCCAAGGTGTTTGGCCCAGGCCACCGAAGGAACTTCAGATTTTATTAAAATTGCCTGGGCCACCACCTCTCCAGCGGGGAGGAACAGTGGGGGACGTAGACACCTGCACCTGATGACGAGAGGTTGCTGGTCTGCAGACACCGAAGCAGGAAACACCTGAAGGTCTTGTAGGGTGGCTTCGGTGTCTCCCACAATGACGAACTGTTGATCCTTTTCCCAATTACCTGGGGTCTTCGGGCAGACGGACAACGCGTGGATGTCAGAATCCCTGAAGTGGAAGGGTCGCGTCGTCTCGAGTCTGAAAGAGGAACCGCACGAAAAGGTGGTTAGTGTGGGCTCTGGTGAAAGACCCAGGTCAGAACAAGGAAGGCGAGGATTATCCACGCCTGAGGTCAAGATCGGTAAAATGTCCAGTCCGGTAGGAGTTGACTCTGGGGGCCCCGATGGACTGGGCCCCGCTGGCGGCGAGCGTTTGCGGGATTTGGGTCCCCTCTCCCTGGCTTTAGATGTTTTGTGCCCGCCCACATTTGTGTCCAAGCGCAGGAGGGGGCTGCGCTCCTTTAAGGGTTTTTTGGAAGGGCCCCTCCTCCTCCCTGGACGCCTGACTGCCGCTCCTTCCGGAAGGCATAGAACTCCTTGCGGAGCGGGCAATCAGGCATCCAGTGATCCTCCTGGTGGCACAGGTGGCAGGCCGAGGAGGATCTTCTTCCTCTCTGGGGGGTGCCAGGTCCCGGGTGATGGGCCGACGGCAATGGTGCGGCGGCGGCGGCTGTCTCCTGAAGGTCGGCGAAGGCCACCCGACGAGTCGATGAAGGTGTTGATTTCTCGCCAGGCGCCTTTGAAGCTGCTGACACCTTAGCTGCACAGACCTCCAGGAGATCTCGGAGAGTCGGACGCGGGTGGAGCGGCAGGCTCAGGATGGCTGCTTTGCAGGCCACATTGGCATTGGTGGTCGCCAAGAGCGTCACCATCCTCTCCCGCGCCTTTCTCTCCGGCTCTTCGATCTCCGCCGCCTGTTGAAGCCGCACCACGAAGTTGTCGAAACTTTCCGTCGGCCCCTGAAAGATATGGGAGACCGGGACCGACGGCACCCCCGCAGCAACACGATAAAATGCCTGAAGTGCCACCTGTGTGCCCCGCCTCAAAGCCTCTGTTGGAATTTTGCTGGCTTGTTTTTGGCCCTGGTCCCAATCACCCAACCCGCAGAGATGGTCAGTGGTGAGTCTCTCCCCATCGGTATCCTCCCCCACCTCCGGATCTTCCCAAAGCTGAGGTAGCATTTCTGCCACCCCCCTCTCCCACGCCGCTTCCCATCTGGAAAACTGAGCAACGTTTAAAAGGCACTTGAAAATCTGCCGATGATCAGCAGGCACCAGCTCAGTTTCCAGAAGGGAAGCTTCCAGCAATCCCCTAAAATATTCACTTTGTCCCCCGTGCTCCTTCTGAGCTTTCACCAGCTCCTTAATGAGGGCTCGGGGGACTGGGGACCACTGGACGCGGGGATTGCCACCGCCCCTACTCCGATGGTAAGTCACCGGAGCCCCCATGATGGAATCAGCAGACTCCGGTGTGCCCTCCTTCCCCTCAGCTCCGGCTCCTGGCCCGTGAGAAAAAACCGGCAAAGATGGCCGACCGTGGGAACCGGAACTCAGGGGGAGGGGACAGGAAGGGGCGGGGTCAGGGGTGCCGTGGGAATTCGGGGTGGGGTCCGACGGGGGAGAGCCCGCCCAGCGGGTTGGGCAAGGAGGCAGGGCCTGAGGCGGAGGCGGAGCTTGCGGAGGAACGGAGGAGGAGGGTGGAGCGCTGGGAGAGGGAGGGGTATAAAAGGAAGGGGTGGGATCAAGGGGAAGGAAGGGGTTGGGTCCAGGGAGGAAGGGGTTAGGTGGCGGGAAACTGAAAGGGTTGGGAGAAAAATAAGGTGGGGGAAGGGGTTTTTGCTGGGGAGGGAGTGCTTCGTGGTCACCGCCATCTTGGGCTCCATAGGAGCCATCTTGTGGCGGCACCATGAAGCGAACTTTTACAGACAACTTGGGGGATTTAACTATACGGAAGGAGGGAGTTGGGGAAGATGGGGGATAGGGAGAGCCGGCCGGAGTCTGGCCAGGACTCCGACCGCGGGGGGACTGGCCATCCTGAAGGGAGCCAGGGCGATCTAAGTGCTCCTGCCCGCTGTGGTCGGGTTCTGCTCTCTTCAGGATTCCAGGTCTTGCGGGTGACGGGGGACAGGGTGGAGGGGTAGGAATACGTTCAGGGGTAGAACTGGGGACTGAACTTGAAGGGGCGAGCTTGGGGCGTTCTCCCAGTTTTTTAGTTTCTCTTTTCCTCAGCGCCAAAAGGAGCTGAGTCACCCAAGTCAGGTGCCTAGCCAATTTCAATTTCTTAGTTACAGCAATCTCCTCCGATCGGGCCGAATCTGATAATTTCCGGGAGACCTCCTCCCAAAAACGGAGGCTCCTATATTGATCGAAGGTGACATTTTTAAACTGGGAGGAGACCCAGCGGATCAAGCTCCTTATTTCTTTTTTCTTAACCCGAACGTCATTATCAACCAAAATTCCAACAACTAAATAAACAGCCTCACGCTGCCCGGCCGACAGCTTAGCACCCATAGCTGCAGATGTTAAATCGGCCGAGCAACGCTGCCAAACACCCGGGGAACGCAAAAAGAGGGGTAAAGAAGGAACAAATGAGGGGATTGGCAAAAACAAAGGTCTCCCAGGGCCCCCCGACAGGGAAGAAAAAAGGGACCGACACCCGGCGGACAAAACAGCCGGGGGGTCAAATAAAAGACGGGGGGGGGTTCACAGAAACTCACCGACCCTGGGATTAACCAAGAAGGGATCCGGGTGTCGGGATGCTCGCCTCCGGGACCGATCCGAGGTGCCGGTGTTCTCGGTCCCAATCCTCCGGAGCGCAACCCCCAGTGACCAGGGGCCTGCTCAACGGAGGCACTGCCGCGCCCAGTGAAGAAGATTTCTTCGGAACGCAGGTCCGCCGTAATCCAATGAGGGATACAATCCAATGGCAGCCCCACATTGGGCGCCAGCAGCTGTGGCTGTGCAGAAGTCAAGCCCAGCCGGCCCACAGAAGTTGCACGGCCACAGCCTGGTTTCGGGCACGGGCAGCTGCGGTCTCAGGACCTCCAGGCGGGAGCAACTGAGAGTCCAAGCCCTTTCTGGAGCTCTCCCCACGGCTTGGTGGGGAAGGCAGCTCCTCCAGGCAAAGCACGACGACAGCAAGCAACACGAGCGAAGGCGAACAGAAGCAGCGTGAGGCAGCAGTCCTCCACAGCAAGGGTTTATTAAGGAAGGAGAAGAACAGGTGTGGGTGGGTAGGGAAGCTGCAGAAGACTGCCCCGAGGGGCGGGGATAACATAACATATATAGGGGGACCAGGGGGAGGTGAACCCCTACCCCTGGCCAATGAGCTGAACAGACAACATAACTGACATGGGGTAACAGCAAGTGAAACAACCTTAGGGGAGGGTCAGCTCTCTCCTGCCCAATCACCCTCTGCCCTGGGTAGATAGTTCTGGAAAGGAAGGCAGGGACAGAGAGTGACAGGCAGGGAGGCTGACAACTGAAATTACAAAGGAGGGGACTACTTGATACAAAAAGGCGGGAGTAACCAAGGCAACTAAATGACGGACAGCTCTGCAACTGAAAAACAAGGGGGAGGGGGAACCCGGCAGGCGCCATCTTAACTCATAGAAACTGATATAATACAATACATTTAAATAATAGGAATGAACAAAACCATGGGGATGGGAGACACTGCGGGGGCGCACCGCAACACCCGACCCAGGACGGATGTAGGAATCTCTCCTTTTGAAATGCTTTATGGAATGCCTTACGACTTAGAACTCCCGGGAAACCATCCTTGTATACAAGATAGTCAAATTCAGAGTTATATACAACAGTTAATGAAATGGAGGGAAGAATTAAAACGAAAAGGGCTATTGGTACAAAGACCCCCCTTGGATGTAATGATGCATAAACTTAAACGCGGAGATAGAGTTCTAATTAAGACTTGGAAAGAGACAACCCTAACACCCCAGTGGGAAGGTCCCTATGTTGTTCTGTTTACCACAGAAACAGCCATCCGAACTGCTGAAAAAGGCTGGACACATGCCAGTCGGGTGAAAGGACCCATCACTGCAGACACCCCTTGGGAGGTGACCAGTTGCCCCGGAGATCTACGGTTAACTCTTCGGAAGGCACAGAAGCCTGCGCCCGTGGGTAATGTGAATGACTGAATTAGGGGACAGAGAACTGTACCGACTGAGACTCTTGGTAAGAAAACCCCTACAGGAACTGGAACGGGAGTTAGAGTGTCCTCTACTGTGGAAAACCTGGAATGAACTGACACTTGCTCTTTCAGTAGTGGCTGAAGTGAGGTGAGAGTTATTAGATTGCACCGAGTGTCTTAAATGTCGGGAATCTTCCTGCCGGGCGTGGGTAAAAATCTTTTGTGGGGGCTGTAAAAACAAATGGTGGATTTTCCAGTCACAGTTGGTGGGAAGCACATGGTGTCTTACTTGTGATTGGCATTGGAGAAGAGCAAATCCATTAAGAGCCTTAAGACAATATATACAGATCCCTGGAGGGCGGGAGATCCCCGACAGAGAAGCAGTGTCACTAGTTGAAAACCTAGAACAGAGAAGGAATTGGGCCCTAGCGTGGGAACTCCAACACCAATTGCATAGGATTACAAGCCAAAGCCAGACAGTCATATTAACTACCTTGTGTAAGAAGGGAATTCATGTTCCTCTGGTGTGGCAAGTGAGGCCTGACGAGTGGAATAGCACGATCCGCCGCTATTCCCGAATTCATAAACAACAAAAATGTAAAGAACGCAGGGAAGAGCGACGCAACTCTAGGAAATTGAGAGAAAAGGGAATAAAGACAGAGGGTGAACCCTAAGTAGGTGTGAGACTTAGGTCCTGTAAAGCTCGCTAGGGACGGCAGAGTTCATCATAAAACCAAGGAGATCCTTTGCCTGGAGGCCAGACAGCCTGCCCTTAGGAGTGTGGGCAGGAGTTAAGGAGATAGCCCAAATAATGCACCCCCTGAAGACTACCCCTGCTGCCGAGAAGATAATGATCCCTGCAGACCGATGCACCCGGGCTGGCAGGCGAGGCAGAGAGGTAAGGGATAGTGGGGGAGAGCAATGGGCCACAGGAATAAAAACAGAGCACAGGGAAGCTCCAGATAAAAGAGGTATAATTACAAAAAACAGAAGAAATTTGTTGCTAGGAACCTGGCCTGATTGGCGAGCTACCTTAATTATTATAATTCTGAGCCTCCCGGCTGCCTGGGGAAACCCCCTTCAGCCTTACAAAGGGAACCTGACCCCTGACTGGTCTCAGGCCTTTTCGAGGTCTACCGGATCTATGGGGGATACCACAGGTTTAAATTTACTAACATTAGTACTGCATGATGGTCTGCCGTACGCTAGACACGAATGGAAGAAGCAGAAAACCTGGCAGCTCCAAGGACCCAAGGAATAGTGGGAGAACAAATTAATATTGGATGTCGAATGGTTAATGGATCTGATTAAACTAGCACAATTACAATTAGTGTTTCCATGAGTCAGGAGGATAAACAAATAGAGTGTAAATACCCAATTGCACGAGACTGCTGGCAAAACTTCATATTAACTCACACAGCAGAGATAGTCTGCCTCTGGTCAAATGATACACAGGCCCTTTCTTTTAAATTTATAATAGCTGCTAAAACACACTCTACCACTATTGAACCTCACACTATCACCACTCCACCTACACCACCAGTCATACTCACCCCAAAAATTTTCAAAATAGGACTTTAAATAATTAGGAAAACTGGTCAACAACAAATATTATTCAATCCAGCATGGTCCCTCAAACAGGTCGAACTGCTGATGCAAATCAATGTTTCAGACATCCAGCCAGCATGTTCTCCGTTTTTACAAACATCCTTTGAAGGCTGGACCACTTGGCTCCGGAAACGCAGCTCTTTTAAAACAAGGAAACTTAGAGACATGACCGGTGTTCTAGGTACAGGATTGGGAATTCTGAATAGTATTGACTCGGAAGTACTAATGAGCAAATTGGCTGCTATGACTAGAGATCTATCCAAACTACAGCAACCACTGAAGTCATCTCTGTTAGCCTTGGGGACACACCAGTGGATGCTGTCAAATATTTTGCCAAATTGGGAAAAGGTAAACGTGAACGATTATAAATTGGTGATTGATGCACTTAGTGCTACACAAAATAATGTTTCCTTAGCCCTCAGCTGTATCCAGGCACAACTGTGGATGCAGTCGGTCTCTGCCTCGATTATAAGAGAAGGCGAGGAAGGCACTTTCCCCACAGAAATTCAGAAAATAATCTGGGACAATGCCACTGAATTTGAAAGAGAATTCCAATCCTGGTGGAAATTGGTGAATTTTACCTATAACACTATTTCAAACACAGCTACTGCTTTTATCCTAACCATACAAAATGCCTCTGTACACCCAGTTTTTCCTGTTATTGCATTAGGAGTAAACCATGACGGAGCTGTTCTCTATCCTACAGAACATAGAGGATGGGCCCTTCAGTTTGGAGATAAATGGAAAACTGTTGATTTGGAATCTTGCATTGTCCGAGAACAATTGGGGTTTATCTGTGAGGGTAATGTGATTATAGCTCAAGATATTTGTTTAGACACGGAGCAAAATATCTGTCAATTTGAGATTCGTCCTAACGAGGCTTCTAAAACCGTTCTTGTATGTATAGGTAATGGGTGTGCATGTTTTAGAACTATTTGTGACTCTGTGCTTATAGATAATATTGTGGTGGATACAAAAAATCACTCAAACTTCTGTACTTGCAACTTTACTAAGATTACAGGGTGTGACATTACTTATGAAGCTACAGTTACCTCTCACTACCTACTGCAATCCAACTACACACTGATTCACAAACTACTGCCCACCCCGATTGGGATGGACAACACCCTAGTGAGACAACTGTTGCTCCATCAAGACCTGATCAAAATCCTCGAGAAAATCAAGAAGAACGGACAGAAGACCCTGGTGACTGTTCATCATGACGTAGGAAAAATACACCGAATTATAGAGAGGGTGAAGCAGGATGGCGAGTATAATTGGTGGGATACTCTCTTTGGGTGGACCCCCACTACAACAGGTGTCCTAAATAGTATATGCCATCCCATTGTTGTTCTTTTCATTCTGGCTGTACTTGGTTTTATTCTGTTAGTAATTCTATTTGTTATGAATTGGGATATGAGGAAAAAGCTAAGGAAATTCGCACCTATAATTAATGCACATAGTTTAACGGACGAAGCAGCTTATTTAACACTTGCTAGGAATGAACTAAAAAGATTTAATGAACAAAATTGATAATAAAAAGAGATGGGGGAATTGTAATAAGTAGCAATATGTTTGTTCATTAGTTAAATTAATAGCTGAATAATTCTTATAATATAAAAGCAATAGTTAAATAGTTGTATTTGCTTGTAACTGTAACAAAAGCTGACCTGGCAAGAATTGCTGAGGTTGCAGAAACGTATAGTGCTTAGAATTGCTGAGCTTGCAGAAAATGTATAGTGTTTTGGAAACATATGGTTATTGTTATGAACTAAATTTTGTTAGATTTTATATCAGTAGAAAAAAAAAACTGAGTTACAGCATCTATAAACCAGAGCTGCCGAGGCAGAGCTGCTGGGCAGGGTTACTTGTTATGTTAACTATAAGTCGTTAGAGTTAATAGTTCTCTTTGTATCACTTAACGACCCTAGCCAGGGCAGGTAGATAGCCCCCTTTTTGTGTTAGTGCATTTCTCCTTATCAGGCAGGGAGAATCTGGGGAGGAGGAAGGCATTACAATATGTAGATTTTGAGAACCACTGTACCATGGGACGTATTGAACTTATAAAAACCCCAAAACCAACGAGCCAAATATAAAATTAAAGAATTAGAATGATTCGTGGACGTGAGGAATAGAGTGCTAGACCTGCAGAGATGTTGAGAGACCTTAGTGCCCCTCGCCCTGACTAAAGAAGCTGCCTGGGACCAGGACCTGGAGCTAGGAAGCAGGGAAAAGTGAGAAACACCGGGCCCCGCCCAGGCGTTCCTGTGAGGATCGGACCCCTGGACAAAGCTGCACATCCTCCTCCTCTGAGCCACGCTGGGAAGAAGACAGAGACGGCCGCCTTGTCGAGCTTCCTAATCCTGAGCTGATCACTTTAATAAAGGCGTTAAAAGGAGAAAAGTCTCCTGCCCTGTTGTGTTTTATTTCAGTTATAGTTAAGTCCTATAAGACAAAGTCCACCCAGCGAACAAAGCAGGCCCCCCTTCTCCTTCAAGACCACCAGAACAGGATACGTCATCCCGAGAGGAGAAGAAATAAAAGACCAGACCCAGAAAGGGGGGCGCGGACTTTGAGAGCAGATTTTCTCTCAGTCGCCCAGTGCTGAAATTTTGCTTGTCACTGCTTGCTTTATAATCAAATAAATTCTGATTGGGAAAAGAAATTTACATGGTAAGATTCTTCCTTATAACAAGAGCACCACCCACAATTAGAGCCATCATTACTGCCCTTCCCAAGAGTCCGGTATGGGTCATCTCGCACAGCCTGCCCACCCGACCTTGCCTCTTGGGGACTTTGCTGAGAAGAAGCTTCCAAGCTCTTTAGAGTCTCTTCTACCTGCTTCTCTGACTAAACCCCTCTTGGTCTATTCCCTACCAATTTTGGTTTCTCTTAGGGGAGTGCTCGGTAGAAGATTAACCTGGAGTCTTTAGAACCAAATTGGGAAACTTAACTAGAATTACTTATTTACAGTCTTAAACTTTTTACAAACACATTTTACACACAAAACTGTCTTGGAACATTTTAAGCTATGTTAGAGCTCTGATACCAATTATTTTCCCATACAGTTCAGTCTCTTTGACTCTTCCTTCTGAGAGTCAACCATAAATCTTTTGGTCTTTTTATCACGGTATACTCTGGTGAATTAACTTGTGATCTGGTTGAATCCTGTCCAGTGCCCGGAATTTAAAGTGTTGTGGACTCTGGCCCAATGCCAGAGGGAAAAACTGAGGTTGAATCCTGGTCAAGATGATGCCAAGAGGTAAGAGCCATCAATCCACCTGGCCAGAGCCTTCACCGATACAAAAAGAACCATTAACTACAACGATCCGCAATTATCATGACAAACAAACAGCACCCCAGCCACAACCCTGGTCTGGCTAGTCTTTGTAACTCTTTTCTCACAAAAAAAATTTGGCAGATTTTTGTTCATAACACTCAGGGAGCCGGCTTCCCAAGGCATTAGCAGAGTGTGTTCTCTTTAAAATACCAAGTTTTGGGGTATAGGGTTTAGAACTGGGCGGGGGGAGAAACAGGGAGAGCAGAGGTACTCCTTGTCATTTGGCTTTTTCTCCAATTCCCTTTGTTTGAGCAAGGCTGTTCGAACTTGTAAACTACAGAACACGAATTTAGCCGAAGACGTATTGCCAGACTTTCATGAAGTTTTCAATTCACATCCTACTTTGTCCCAAAATTGAATATTGTGGATTTCTTCAGGGGAAATTTGTGGGAAGCGTAGAAAAAGCCACCTTATAAACTGTTTCAATTTTCCTTTCAAGAACTTTACATTTCCACTGACTAAAATTCCAACAATATGATAATACACTCCTTTTTGTGTTGTGCTTAACTTAGAGCCCATTTTAGATGTAAAAGGCACAATACAAACTCCTGCTGACTGAAAACAAAGCCAAATCAGCTATCAATTTCTAAAAAAACCCACGGTTAAGGAGCGACAATGAGCAGACTATAGCCTTTCACAATGCAGCTGCTTATACTGCTTTTAAATGTGCCGGCGGCAGCGGCAGGGAATCAGAACCCACCCTGCCTGCCGCGGTGAGGGATAGACAAAGCCTCCCCCGCCCACACCATGCGGCAAAGCCAAAACCTCTAAGGGGCAGAAATACCGAAATCGGAGCGATTCGTAGATGGTTATGGCAGGATAATTCTCTTCACCTGCATAGGACCCCACGGGCAGGAGGGGCTCCCCTATTCTCCTCTGGAAAATTTGCTCACCAGAAAGCAGCAGCACTTTCTAGGGGCGCAGAGCGTTCCACAAGACTTCTTGTGGGTTCAGTCCCAAAGTCTCTGCTAAAGAGCGATGCAGTCAAAGCACTTCCAGTGGATGCTAAGCTGTCTTAGTCTTTCCGAGGTACTGAGGTTCCGAGATGACTTCTTGGGGCTGCAGGGTCAATCAGCCCAACGTTGGGCACCAAAATATTGGAATATGATCCCAATATTACCGGCTGGAATGTGCCTGGGCTCGTCTGACCCTTGCTGCTGGACCAAAGGCGGCAGCTGTGGTGTTTCATCTCAGAGACACCTTTGGCTGGCTGGATGTTGCAGCTGGCACTTGGAACATGTCCAGGCGTGCAGGAACTCAGTTTTACCTCTGGTGGAAAGGCTTTAGGTGATGGTGAAGGGAAAAGGAGATGGGTTCTGCTGGAGGGTTTAATCCATAGCTTTATTCCAGGGTCACAGACCTCTGAATCTTGTAACAGCTCCAACAGAATAAAAGACCGTGTGGTCCTGTGTCTTTTAAGCCTGGGGGGAGGGGGAAGGAAGGGGTAGGTGTCCCACCAACCAGGTGGGAAGGGGGGAAGTCTCAAGAGACAAGTGGCACTTGGACAGCCCAATGACCCCAGGGCTGAGAAACATCTTTTGAATTTTCACCAATGAGACGATGCCCTTGCTAAAATGTTAAGATTGACAGACAGCACTTAGCAAGGGGGCAAGGGGGAAGGGGAGGGAGAAGGTAGTGGCACACCTAGATGTTGCCTTTTAGGCGTGGCGACCTGGTTCTAGGCCTGGCACGGTGGCTTATAGTTTTAAGCTCACTCAGTCCATAATGCTCCTGACACCAACGTGGTGGACAGCAAATGGCGTTTATTCAAGAGTCTGGGGGGTTTTTATGGCTTGGGGTCGCCTGTGTCACTTCCTCCAGCTCATGTCCGGCTGGGTGCGACCTTGGTGGGGATTAGAGGTCAAACTGAAGGGTAGGGGGGATGTCCTGACTGACCGTACAACCCGAATTCTTCCGCACGCAGGCCCTGTCTCACCACATCTCCTCCTCCCCTCATGATTAGTAAAATTCACATAAGGTTAAAAAAAAGGTTACAAAATTTCATGGGTTAGTAAAATTAGTACAAAATTATATGTGCGTTAGTAGCTGGCACGCCTTAAAGCAATTGTCGGCGCTCGAGAAGGAAAATGTTAGTCATTTCTAAACGCTTTTTAACGAATAGCACCAGTTTGTTTAATATGCAAGGCCCGAAGATTAGGGTTAGTAGGATTATAGTGACCGGGCCTATTAGGGTAGAAATCAAGGTTGTGAGCCATGGAGATCGGTTGAACCAGGATTCGAACCAGCCCTGTTGGGCTTCTCTGTCCCTCTGTCTCTGAGTCAATCTGTTTCGGAGCTCTGCCATGGAGTCTCTGACAACTCCCGTGTGGTCCGCGTAGAAGCAGCACTCCTCTATCAGGGCAGCACACAGGCCTCCCTGCTGCATGAGCAGGAGGTCCAGTCCTCGCCTGTTTTGCAGGACTACCTCTGAAAGTGAGGAGACTGACTTCTCCAGAAAGGATATGGATTTCTCGATTCTCTGTAGGTCTTCGTCAATCGTTGTCTGCAGCTGGGACGGTCCTTGGTGCTGAGTCGCTAGTGCCGAGACACCTGTAGCCGTTCCAGCTGCTCCTAATCCGAGCAACATTGCTATGGTTATACCTGTTAATATTTCTCTTTTGTGGAGCCGGCTGGATTCCTCGAAAAGGTGATACACCTCTTCGTCGGAGTGGTACAGGACCCTAGGGACAATCAGAACTTGGACACAAAAATCATTAGAATCATTGAATTTGGCAAGAAACACACAGGGACTCACACCAGACTTCTGGCAAACTCACATGCCAGATACAGATGGGACCACCCACTTAGTATCCTTCCTGTCCTCCACATGCCCACCATGGTCCCCTAAATCTCTCCTGGTGTGGTGGAACAGTTGCTGGCGGGCATCCTGACTGGGGGCAGTTCACTGCCACGTGCCCTGCCTGGTCACACTCAGAGCATGTCATGCTGGTTATTGCAGTGTATACTGCTGCTTGGATAGGGGCTAGGTATTCTTCTTTTGCCACATGTCTGATCATGGTAGCTAAATTTGATCCAGGTGGCAGTGATCTTAAAATGTCTTTGGTGGCTGAATTGCATTGCTGGCGTAGGCATTCTGCTAGTACTGGGCCCATCGCCTCTGAAGGCAATGCAGAGGAGTCTAATGCTGTCTGAAGGCGATCAACGAATTGAGTAAAACTCTCACTCTCACTCTGCTTTATAGTGGACCATGGTGATGCTTTAGCTACTACCTTGGAGGCAACCCGAATAGCTTCTCTGGCAGCTCTAGTTGTTGTCATGACCTCGTGAGCCCTCAGGCCTTCAGCCTGTGCCTGAGGTGTTATCATAGTGGCATCTGTTCCCATTAACCTCTGTAAACTGGAGCCATGCAGAGGGTGATCTGCCCCTGTTACCAAAGCTAGCTGCTTTGTACAATTGTCTTCCCACTCCTGTTTGAAGACTATCATCCCTGCCCCATCAAAGATGAGCCTGCAAGTTTGTTTTATATCAAAGGGTAGCATATCATCACCTCCAAACACGCTGTCAATGAGTGTGGAAACCATGGCAGAATTAATTCCCTTATCTGCTATCGCTTTAGTAATTGCTTGTATATCTTTCGGATTCACCGGGGAGTAAGTCCTTTGGTTTCCGCCTGCCCCCCCCAGGCGGACTGGGAATACTAGTGTAGAAGCTGGGGCGTAATCAGCACATGCGATTTTTATTTTTCGCCAGTCAGTAAGCGGAGTTTGATCTTTCTCTGATATACCCTTAATCCATGCAGGAGCATTGTGGTTTGTGATCTTATATACCACCGGTCTGTTTTTGTTAAAGTCGGAGTCCGAGTCGGAATCCTCTGACCGGCATTCGCCTTCTCCCCAGCTCGAGTCAGACTCAGAGCCGGAAGTAGACTGGCTAGATACTTCCGGGCTACTCTGCTTTTTCCTCTGGCTGCGACCCCGCCCCTTGCGGGGGTCGGGCCGTTCCCTCCCCCTGGGCTCCCTCCGCCTCCTGGGGGAGGTCCTTTCCTTATAAGGACCCAGGGAGAACAGGGCGCTCTGATTGGTTTTGTGCCCCTTCTCGGGGGCCGCCCCTCCTCCCTGCTCGCCCATGCCTGCACCATTCAACAAATATGCATTTCCGCCCCCCTGCTCCTGTGTTCGGTCCTGCCTGCCTGCTTCGGCGCCATTTTCAAACCCATATGGCGGCGGTGGAGTTTTATCAGGGGCTTCAGGGACCGATGCTTCGGCCGCCCCCCGTGCCTCCTCCGCTAGACCTCGCCAAAACGTTCGCGCAGACTCCCCCCCCTCTGACGGTGAGTCCATTTGCTGAGGGGGCTCCGGCGCTCCCGCCTCCGCGGGGACCTCCGTGCTCCCGGGCTGTTCGGGGTCCGCCGGCGTCTGCGTTGCTGCACCCACGCCCAGTGGCGGCATAGCAAGCAGGCAAGACTGCGCTGCCCTCCAAGTATCCTGCTCTTGTCGAGCTTTTTGCAGGGCTCGGCAGAGCCTGCCCCAGGATTTCAGGGCTTTTCCCGAGCCTGAGGACATAGTGTCCTCAGCCAGGACCTTAGTACATTTTTCCCAGATCTCTGGGTGTAATACTTCTATCGGGCGTTCTATAGCCCCAAGCTCAAGGAGTCTCGAAAGTGCAAGACATAAATCCTTGTGCTTACATTCAATACCCCACTGAGTATGAATTTGATGTACGACCTTAGCGATGGCTTCCATGATCCTCGCTGGTCCTGGAGGCGTCCCTCCCGCTGCGCAGGTCCGCTGTGCAGCCGCCGGTCCTATGTCCAGGCGAAACCCAAATCCCAGGCGCTGAGCGATCCCGGGTTTCGGCACCAGATGTTGCCTTTTAGGCGTGGCGACCTGGTTCTAGGCTCGGCACGGTGGCTTATAGTTTTAAGCTCACTCGGTCCATAATGCTCCTGACACCAACGTGGTGGACAGCAAATGGCGTTTATTCAAGAGTCTGGGGGGTTTTTATGGCTTGGGGTCGCTTGTGTCATTTCCTCCAGCTCATGTCCTGCTGGGTGCGACCTTGGTGGGGATTAGAGGTCAAACTGAAGGGTAGGGGGGATGTCCTGACTGACCGTACAACCCGAATTCTTCCGCACGCAGGCCCTGTCTCACCACACCTAGAGTGACTGGGATAGCTGAAACAGGGTATTGCATCATGTCGAGATCATTTGTTTGTCAGAGTGACCTCGAGAAAGATTGTAAAGTCTCTTTTCCTAGCCCGGCGCTTAAAGAAGGAGTCGGAGCTCTTCATTTCTCGGTCTTAGCGTTGTTTATTTTATCTTATCTATAAAAATTTTTCTTCTGCCCTGCCGAGGTCTGCTCGGCAGGGCAGCCACAGGCACTCTGCCTGCCCCCGGGGCGGTGTTGTGTCTTTATACTAAAAACTACGTGTGCAATGTTTACAATAATTTCCCAATGCCCATCACCTATGCTAGACAGTGAACTTCTACTCTAAACCAATCTCTAAGTGCCAACATCACCACAGAACATGGAGGCTAAGAAGAAGAAGGAGAAAGGCTGGACACACCCAGTTCCCTCCATCTTGCCTCCATAACCCCCCTGTACCAAAATCCCAAAATACATGATTCACCCTGTGACAAATCTACTAATACTTTACTTTAACTCTTGTGGCTTGCTGGTGTTCATACAAGGTTGGTAATTTGCTCCATGGGCCATAATCAAACCCACAGAGGCATTCTGGGCTCTGTGCCAGGGTCTCTGAGACCCCTGACAGGGGTCCTGGCTGCTCAGGACAGCCAGAGGGATGTCCTGAATCCCGACACATCACACTGCAACAATACTGGGACTGTACTAAGCTTGTACTGACATAATGCTGGGATTATACTGAGAGTCTCTGATTCTGTACTGGCTTTATATTTACATCATACTGGGATCATACTGGAAGTGACTGGGAGTGTACTGGGTTCGTACTGACATTATACTGGGATCATACTGGGAGTGAATAGTATCCTGCAGGTGGCCATTGAGACCATGTTAGGGGCAAATTGGATATACTGGGAGTGACTGGAATGGTGCTGAGGGTGACTGGGAGCAGCTGTGAGCAACGGGAAACATGCTAGGAGCAACTGGGATGAACTGGGAGTGACTGGCTGCATGCTGGGGGTGCTTGGAAACTGCTGGACTTCTACTGGGATGAACAGGGATCATGCTGGAGGTGACTGGGATCATACTGGCAGTGAGTGCCACTACACTGAGGCTGACTGGGAGTGCTTGGAAGCAAATGGGATCATACTGGAAGGAACTGGAAAGATGCTGGAGGGAACTGGGGTACATTGGTGGAAACCTGGAGTGACTGGAAGGAAAGTGAGGGTAAAAGAGAGCAACTGGAACCATGCAGAGCAAAGCTGGTTTATTCTGGCAGTAGCTGGGAGCACACTGGGCCATATTTGCATCATACTGGGAGTATCTGAGAGTGACTGGGAACACACCCTGCACATCATGCCCCATACTGGGGGTGAATGGGAGCAACTGGGATTAGACTGCAAGTGACTGGGATCATACTGGGAGTGGCTACAACCATACTGGGATCAGAGTGGATGTGATTGGACTCTGACTGGAGGATACTGGGAGCTACCAGGCCCATGCTGTGAGCCAACAGGGGACATAATTAGAGCAACTGGGGGCTAGTGAACCATGCTGAGTGCCTGGCAATGACTGCCAGAATGTTCAGGGCAACTGGGATGTATACTGGGAGTGTCTCAGACCACATGGGTGGTGTGAGAGTCTGTCCAAAATATCCTCATCTGCCTCAGGATCATCATTGGGGGACCACTGAGTAAAAGATCCCCCTGTCTAAAATCTCTGGCTCTGCAGGAGAAAGTTACACGCCAAGGGCTGTGGGACTTGAGAGCATTGCTGGGCTGTCGTCCATAGGTGTGTTTGCAGTCTGCGACACTGGGCCCAGTGAGAAAAAAAAGGGGGCACCATGCCCTTTTTGCAACAAGAGCCTTGGGAGCTGTCCCACCTCTCAACCTGGCTGGACTTCTCCTGAGTTCTGAGTGGTCCCCCCACAGAAGACCCCTCTCGCTTGTTTGCAGCCACCATGACAGAGACTGAGATGGAAGAAGCCTCTCCATCAAGGACTGAGACATGGAACCCCCATGTGAAAAGGCCTCTCTGCTCCTTTCAAGGACTGGGACTGAAATCCCCAGCCCAGGGGAGGTGTGTGGGGGACCAAAGCTGACCAAAGTGAGATGTTTGCCTGCAGGTTGTGACCGCTGGACCAAGAAGACAATGGCTCTCGCTTACTGCTGAGAACATGGACTACCTGTCACATCTATTCCTTATTGTATCTGTTCAGAATTTCCAATAGAATTATCATAATAAAAACCTCTGAGTTAGCGAGAGACTTCGAGATCTCCCCGACGTAACAGGCGGATCCTCAACTGGACTGGACCAAAGGACTTTGTCTCTATGTTTGGTAGCTCTATCCCTCTCTTTCTCTCTCTCTTTTTTCTCTCTCTTTCTCTATCTTTTTCTCTCCCTTAATCCCTCTATTGCATTTTGCTGTGGTCATTCAAAAAAGGTGCATTTGTTTTGATTATCATTGCAAACCCCCTTGTACTATGTTCGTTCTTTTGCACCCTGAGATCAAATCCACAAACCATCATGAACTCCGTCCATGAGGATGGATGATGACACCCCCCAAGGACCCCTCCCCAATTTCCCTCAAAAGCCCCCCCAGCACGACCAGACCACACCAAAACCCCAAACCATGCCCAAGTACCCCCCTCTTATGTTTGCCCAATTATCCCTTCATAAAAAAAAACCAAACAATATTTGAGATAGCAGCAATTTTAGTTGAATAGTTTAGAAAATATATAAATAAGGGATAATTTGGTTCAAATAATAGCGCATAAGCAAAAGATAACCACGGGGTACGGAGTGCAGGGTTCTGGGACCCTCGCCACCTCACGTACATGCTTGCCAAGTAAAAATTCCCCCCTTATATGCCATGGGTTAATACCATCTCCTCCTATTTTTGGTTCATCATATTTCTATCTCCACCCTCATTACCACCTTTACCACGCATGTGCCACCACTCAGTTTGGTGGTCGCACAAGTCTTTTGGGGGTCATCTGATGAAGATTTCGTAGTCTTCCTCTTTGTCCTTTAATTCACCTTTGGGTTACACATGCGCATCAAGCCAGTATAATGTAAGCCAAAACTAACATATCACTACATCTACATATCAAAGCAATAAATCCCTTATAATTAGCATTTTCTGGGACCCAACCAGGTTTTGCTTCCTTTCTGCTCATTTTTAGCCACTGTATCTTCGGCTTCTTTCCTCCTGTTCTTGTGAACATCTGCCGGGAGGGGCGGGGGTGTGGCCCCTCCTCTTCCTCTCTTCTTTGGCATTACAACTTTTAACTATTTTTATTATTCCCAAATATTAATTACTGTACCAATATTGATTACTGTTTCAATTTTATCAGCACGAATCATACCTATTTATCAAGCCCCCAAACCTCCTCAAGACCCCTCCCCAAATTCCCCTCACGACACTTCCAGGACCCCTCCCCTGTCCCTGCGCCTCCTCAGCAGTTCCCAGAGCCCCCCCCCGTCCTCTCCCAGCGCCTCCCCTGCTCTCTCCGGCGCCTCCTGCAGGACCCGCCCGAGCCCAGGGCGGCTCCCGGGGGTCCCTGAGGGGGTCCCGGGGGGGCGGCGGGGGGGGGAGGGGGAGGCGAGGGGAACGGGGCACCCGCTCCATGCCTGACCCTGAGGTCAGGGGGTGCCGCTTCAAGCTCGGCTCTGATTGGCTGGAAGGGCTCAGGGAGGGCGGGAGTTGCTGAGGTGAGCCGTGCGGTGTTTGGTTGGTTTGGTATAGGTTGCAGTGATTGACAGGAGAGGGGCGAGGGAGGTGGGAGTTGCTGAGGGGAGGTGCGTGGTGATGGGTTGGTTGGGGGCGGGGCAAAAGGGAGTTGACGAGGGGAGACGCGCGGTGATTGGTTGGTTTGGGGCAGGTTGCGCTGTGATTAGGTAATTTGGGAAACAAAGCGTGGTGATTGGATGGTTTGGAGTGGCACATGCCGCTATTAGCTGGAAAAGTCCGGGGTTTTTAAGGGAACATTCCCTGTTTTTTGGGGAAAAACTCTCGGATTTTTTGGGAAAAATTCCCGTTTTTTTGGAGGAAAAACATTCCTGGATTTTTTGACCCCAAATGACCCCAAATAACCACAAAACATTTGAAATAAACTCCAAATAACCCAAAAAATACCTAAAACTCCCGCAAATAACCCCAAACAAATCCAAATAACCCCAGGAAAAAAACAATTAAACCCAAATAACTACAAATGATTTCATGTACACCAAAAAAAAACCCATATACACTACATAAACCCCAAGAACCCCAAATAATTCCAAATAAGCCAAAATAAACCCAAATAAACCAAACTAAACCCAAATACTTCCAAATAACCCCAAATAAAAAGAAACAAACCAAGTAAAACCCAAGATAAATCCTAAATAGTCCATAAATAACCCCAAATAAACCCCAAACAATCCCTAAATAAACCCCAAGTAACCCCAGTTCCTCCCGTCCCCACCCCAAAACAGATTCTGGCCAATCAGAATGTGCGGCATTGATTACGAAAGAGTTGCTTGGCAGAAAGTCAGAGCACTGGCCCCGCTCAGCGATTTTCAGCCAATCAGCGCCCGGCCCGACTCTGACTCATCAGTTGCCGGGCAGAGACCAAGGCCTCTCACTGTGTTAATTAATCAGAGCCCATATGGGGTAATTTCCAGCCAATCAGAGCGTGTCTCCCTGATGACTCATCAGGTGCCAGGAATTATGGGAGGAGGGAGGTGACTCTGGTGATGGGGTTGGGGACATCAAATGAATCCAAAACGGGCTCGAGACCCCAAAACGGAACCAGGAGTGGCCTGGTGAAGCGATACGCGGAATAAATAGACTCCACAACCTGGTGTAGTTATGAAGTGGGTATGTATGTCGGTGCCCGGCACAAGCGAGATATTTCTCTTGAAAACTTGTGCCCCGAGCTGCAGTCTGGCCCACATCTTTATTCACAAAGGTGTCTCATATGCAGTACATTACACAACTTTTTCATGCATATTCAACCCCTGGCCCCCGCCCGTCCTCGCTTCATATGCTAAATAGGCCCACGCCCTTCTGGGCACGCGTGGTTCGCTGTGGTGGTCGCACGGGGGTCTTTCGGGGGTCTTTGAGGCTGAAGAGTGTGGTCTTCCTCATGATTGAACTTTTGAACTGTTCTCCTTTGCGCGTGCGCTTTAGGTCTTTTGGTGCTTATCTGAGTCTGTCTTATCAGTCCTGACTACCTTGGAGCCAGAGGAGCCCCTTTATCTGGGTTCTTTGTGTCCCTTGATCTCCTCTGGTATTGTTCTTTATGCAAGAAGCTTCAGAAATTTGTGTCTCCTATGCCCTTTGTACTATGGCAGAGGTTTCTTACGTAAAAGGTTAATTCATTTTGTTAATTCAAGTGAACTTCTAAAATTTCTGTTTCACTGGAGCCCCCAAAACCAAACATGGGGGAGGGGATGGGACCCCAAAATTGATCTGGGAGGGGGATGGGACCCCAAAATTGAGCTCAGAGGGGATAGGACCCCCACACAGGATGAAGCCAATTTTTTTTCTGGAATATGTACATTAGTTTATGAATATGCAAAAATATTCACTAATATGCAACAGGCTGGTGTAATGGGAGACAAGGACCACTGAGCAAAGGTTGTTATGGCCACCAAGACCCCCCAGTTATTTTCCAGGACACCCGTTAATTAATCTGGTTTTAATTACATGAGCCTCTTGCATGTTCTTGGACCCTCACGCATATCATATACTAATTTACATATTTCAGGAACTATTTTACATGGCCTGTCCTTGGGGGTGTCTCCCCATTTCAGGAGACTCTCCTGGATAGGAAAATGTAAATCCCACTCCCTCTGAATAACAATAATATTAATAATAATATTAAAAATAGTAATTAATTTAGAAATAAGGGGCTCTCAGGGAGTAGAAATACTAGTTCTTTATTAGGAAAAATTAAAAATACAAATGCAGTAGTAAAAACAAAAAAAAGAAACAGTGACAGAGTCAGAATCCTCTGGGAATCCAGTGGGAAAACTTGATCCTATAGGAATCCAGTGGGAAAAGGCTGATCCAATGGGAATCCAGCGGGAAAAGATGATATTTTGGGAATCCAGTGGAAAAAGGACTGATCCTCTGGTAATCCAGTGGGAAAACCTGATCCTTGGGGAATCCAATGGAAAAGGGGCTGACCCTCTGGGAATCCAGTGGGAAAAGCTTAAATTTTGGGAATCCAGTAGGAAAGGGCTAATCCTTTGGGAATCCAGTGGGAAAAGATTTATCCTCTGGGAATTCAGTGGGAAAAGCTTAAATTTTTGGAATCCAGTGGGAAAAGGGCTGATCCTCGGTGAATCCAGTGGGAAAAGCTTGATCCTCAGGGAATCCAGTGGTGAATGAGGATGATCCTCTGGGAATCCATTTCTGACCCCCAAAAAAACATGGCAAAGGCAGGGCCACGGGGTTTTTATACGGTATCCCAAGGGTGGAGTTGGGGTTTGGGTCAGGGGAGGAGTTCTTAGGCAACACAAGAAGGGTGAGATCAAATTCCTGCAACTTAGCAACAGCAGCACTCCACAGAATGTGTCATCAAATCTTAAATTCCCTTGAAAACAACTGAGAAATTACGGAACTTCAGATATATTCAATCAATTTCCTTCATTTAACCCAGTTTTGGGTGTTTTAAAGGGATGAAGATGAAGCAGAAAAAAATTAAGGCCAAACCAAAAGGAGAAGCAGCCAGGTGTGTTCCCAGCGTGGATCAGAGGGAATGTGAGTGACCAGGGCTGTGCCCAAACTGCCTCCTCCAGTGGGGGATGGAGCTGGAGCAGCGCACGAGGCTCCTCCCGCACTCGGGGCACTTGCAGGGCTTCCCTTAGTGGCGTCTCCGTTGGTGTCGGGTCAAGGTAGAGTTCCTGGAGAAGCTCTTCTCACACTGGGGACACTCATAGGGCCTCTCCCCTGTGTGGATGCGCCGGTGCCTGACAAGGGGTGCAGTTGCGCTGGAATCCCTTCCCACAGTCGGGGCAGCGGAAGGGCCTCTCCTCTGTGTGAATCCGCTGATGTAGGAGGAGATTGGAGCTGGTCTGAAACCTCTTCCTGCATTTATCACACTCATAGAGCCTCTCTCCAGTGTGGATGCGCCGGTGCTTGACGAGGGTGGAGTTGTCCTTGAATCCCTTCCCACACTCAGGGCATTGGAAAGGCCTCTCATCTCTGTGACTCTGATAGTGCCGGAGGAGATGAGGCCTGATCTTAAATCCCTTCCCACACTTGGAACACTCATAGGGCCTCTCCCCAGTGTGGGTCCTCTGGTGGCTGATCAGGCTGGATCTCTGCCTGAAGTGCATCTCACACTCAGAACACTTGTATGGCCGTTCTCCAGTGTGGATCCTCTGGTGCTTAATCAGGCCAGAGCTCCACCTGAAGCTCTTCCCACACTCCACGCACATGTGGGGCTTATCCCCATCATGGAGCTGCTCATGGAGCACCAGCTCCGACCTCTGGCTCCATCTCTGGCCGCCTTCCTGGCCCAGGCTGGCTCTTTCCCCCCTCACATCCCCGCCAGCTGCGTTTGCAGCCCCTCCTTGTGCGGCATCTCTGGGCCTTTTCCTCCCCATTGGCTTTCTGCGCCGTGGAGCTGCTCAAAATGGCCTCTTCCACCAGGTTCTGCCGTGGGGATTTGTCCTCCCTGCTCTCCATGCTCAAATCCTGCTCTGCGGGAAGAAGGACAAGGACAGGATGAGATTTGCCTCCGTGCCACAGGTAAGGGCAAGGAGATCCCCCCAGGGCTGTGCTGCAGCCAGGGCCCTGCTGGGCTGGGAGATGGAGCAGCACAGAGGGGAAAGGGGCACTGACTTCCTCCTCACCTGCCTCAGTGCCCCGGGACATCTTCCTCTTCCTTGCAGCCTCCCAGTGGCTGGCAATGGGAAATCCTGGTTTGGGGAAAACAAGGGATGAGCACATTTGCAAGAGCATCGGGGAGTAGGATGGCCGGGACGGATGGAGACGAGAGATGTCTGAAGCCAGGTCGTGGAACTTTCGAAGGGCCTGGGTGCAGGGCCCTGCTTGGAGCTGCCAGCCACAGCTCAGAGCAGGCCTGAGAGAAGAGAGGGGTAGAGAGGATGAGAGGGTGAGAGAGTAAGAGGGGAAGAGCGTAAGAGAGTAAGGTTCACGTTACAACATAATAAATCTTTTTCTGTGTTGAATATTCTGATTCTCACTAACCAATCTAGTACAAAATACAAATCGTAGAGAAATTACATACAGCCTATAAAAATCACCATACTGTGTTACATTTTAAACCCTAAAAACCCCTCTTTGGACCCCTTCTGCTGAGCTAGTAGGGTCTGCTCGGACCCTTGGATCTGTCTGATGGCAGAGGGAATTGTTTCATCAAAAGGGGATTACCTTCAGTCGGGCCACACCATTGTTTTCCCTGTTGTTCAGTACTAAGGTATCCCAAAGTTTCTCAAAATCTTTTGCCAGACAATCATATTCATAAGGCTTTCCTGTTTCATCTTCCCCAACACATTTGAATTTGAGGGCCTTTGTGCCCGAGTCCATCTCTGGAAGTCACTGGGTATGTGGGCTGCATAAAAACTTCCCAAACACCGAGATTCAGCCCTGAAAAAGCCTCCCAGGAGTTCCCCATCCCTGGTCCCCTCCCATCTCGTGTTCGGGGGTTCCCCCTGTCCCAGCTCCTGGGGTCACACTTGGATTAGGGGTCCCCCTTGTCCTCGGTGCCCGCCCTGCCCAGGCTGCTGGCAGTCCCAGCAATGCCAAAAGGAGTCCCCCCTCGTCCCTCTCCAGGCTCTTGAGGCTCCCACCAATGGCGGCGCTCCCCCCCTCTCTGGGCTCCCCACTTTGGGCTCCTGGGGGACACAGGGCTCTGCTCCTCCAGGCTGCCTCTGCCGGCAGCCGCCACCGCCACCCCCCGATGTCCCCCAGAGGGGCCTTTTCCTCTCAGCCTTGGACTTCTTCATTCTCCAAACATCCCCCCAAAAACCCAACCCAGAGACGCCCCGGGATATCCGGGCTCCCGCTCCCCCGCTCACCTGCGTAATGGCGGGGGGGGGGGGGGGGGGGGGGGGGGGGGGGGGGGGGGGGGGGGGGGGGGCGATGATCCCACAGGTGGAGGCTGCGAATCAGGCAGGGATCGACCGCGGCTGCCGTCAGCTCAACCTTGATCCGCCTTTGTCCCTCCTCTTCCTCCCGCTCCTCCGGTCGCTGATCTCCACCTCCTTCTCCATCCCTCCTCCCCGTCCGCCTCTCCCCGAACCCCGCCTTCTTCCATCCCCTCTCCTCCTCCTCTGTCCCTTATCCCCACCTCCTTCCTCCTCTTCCATCTCTCCCCTTCCATCCCTTCTCTTCCTCTCCCCCTTGGCCCCGCTTCCTTCTCCCCCTCCATCCCTGCCCTTCCCTCCCTCCTCCTCCTCCCCCAGCAGCAGCCACACCCTCGGTGCCCCATTCCCGCAGCCCTCGCAGCCCGTGGCAGGAGCGACGATGGAGCCGGGACACGTCGGGATGGGCAGCGCGGGGCTCTCGGCTGCTCCCAGCTGCTGCGGGCTGCGGGGGAAGCCGGCCTGGCCAAAGGAGAGGCAAACTGGGGGCTGCACATCCAAACTGGGCCTTGCTGGGGACCCTGCCTGGCCACTGCCAGCCCTCGGGGCTCCTCTCGGCACATCCGCCGGGGGGAACGCACACAGGCTGGGAGATCCCAGCAGTGGCAGCACTGCCAGGGACTGGGCTGGACTGGGATCGTACTGGGAGTGACTGGCACTGTACTGGCCTTGTACTGACATCCATACTGGGATCGTACTGGGATCATACTGCCATGCCAGGGCAAGCTGTGATCGCACTGATGGACACTGGGATCATAGTGGGAGGGAGTAGGAGCCTGCAGGGGTCAATTGAGAGCATGTTAGTGGCAAATGGGATATACTGGGAGTGACTGGATTATGTTGTGGGTGACTGGGAACAGCTGTGAACACTAGAATCATGCTAGGAGCAACTGGGAGTGACTGGCTGCATGCTGGGGGTGACTGGAAACAAATGGGCTTATACTGGGATGAACTGGGATCATCGCTGGAGGTGACAGGGATCATACTGGCAGCGAGTGCCACTACACTGAGGCTGACTGGGAGTACTTTGGAGCAAATGGGATCATACTGGAAGCAACTGGGAGCAACTGGGACATGCTGGAGGGAACTGGGCTGCACTGGGAGATACTCAGAGTGACTGGAACAAAAGTGAGGGTGAAAGAGAGCAAATGGAACCATGTGGAGCACAACTGGTTCATACTGGCAGGGACTGGGAGCACACTGGGCTCAGATTTGCATCATACTGGGAGGGACTGGACTAATACTGGGAGTGTCTGAGGGTGACTGGGAACACACCCTGCACATCATCCCCCATACTGGGCCTGACTGGGAAATACTGGGAGCACACTGGGAGCAAATGGCATCATACTGGGACTGACTGGATTGCTCTAGGAAGCAAGTGGAACCATGCTGGAGGCAGCTGGGACCATACTGGGAGAGATTGGAAGTAACTGAGATTATACTGGGACCACATTGAGAGGGCTGGCATGTGACTGGGATCAAACTGGAGCTTACTGGGATCACACTGGGTTTAAAAGGAGTGACTGAGATCACACTTTGGGCTACTGGGCACAAGTGACAGAAACTGGGATGATGCTGCTGCAAGCAAACTGGAGGAACTGGGAAGGACATGGATGCATGCTGGAGGCAACTGGGACATTCTGGGCATGACTAGGGAATCGTACTGGGATAATTGACACCTTACTGGGGCCACTGGCAGTGCCTGGAAATGACTGGGGACATGCTGGGGACAACTGGGATGTACTGGGAGTGTCAGTAACCATGCTGGGGGGACTGGAACCACACTGGGAACAACTGGGACCATGCTGGGGAGAACTAGGACCACACTGCAGGTAACTGGGAGTGAGTGGGACCATGCTGGGAGGGACTGGGATCATCTGGGGAGTGACTGGGACTAGAGCAGGGGCAACTGGGCTCAACTGGGACCATACTGGGAGTGTCTGTAACCATGGAGGAGCAATGGAAGCACACTGGGAACAGTCGGGCCCATGCTGGGAGCAACTGGGATCACACTGGGGGCACTGGCATCAAACTGGGAGTGACTGGGAGAAACCGGGATCAGTCTGAGGGTGACTGGAATCATACTGGGAGTGGCTACACTCATACTGGGATTATACTGGCTATGATGGAACCTGACTGGGGGTTACTGGAACTACTGGGCCCATGTTGGGAGGAAAATGTGACACACTGGGAGCAACTGGGATCAGCTGGAAGTACTGGAACCATGCTGAGAGGACTGAGACTACAACTGGGGCAACTGGGATCATACTGGGAGCAACTGGAGCCACCCTTTGAGCAACAGATAGAAACTGGGATTATGCTAGAGGAAACTGAGAGTAACTGGGAAAGACTGGGATCATTCTGAGGTAACTAAAACGTACTGGGAGTGTCTCTAACCATACTGGGGACACTAACCACACTGGAACAGCTGGGCCCATACTGGGAGCAACTGGGACGATGCTGGGGGAAACTGAATCTACCCTGGAGGCAACTGGGCACGACTGGGACCCTGCTGGGAGGGACTGGGACTATTCTTGGGACAACTGGGATCATAATGGGAGGAACTGGGAACATCTGGAATTATGCTGGGAGCAACTGGGATCACACTGGGATCACAGTGAGAGCAGTTGAGTTCATACTGGGTTTACACTGGGATCTCACTGAGAGCGACTGGAATCATACTGGGATTGACTGGGAGTGGCTGGTTTTGTGGATTTTGGGGGCTTTGGATTTTGGGGGATTTATTGTCATTTGAGGGGGAGTTTTTCTGGGGGGTGTTTGGGTGTGTATTGAAATTTTTGTGGCTGCTTTTTTCATTTTAGGAGTTTTACTGGGATTTTGTTAGGATTTTTTTGGGATTCTCAGAAATTCTGGGGGTTTGTTGGGATTTTTAGGAGATTTTTGAGACATTTTATTTGGATTGTGGTGAGATTTAGTGGGATTCATTGGGCATTTGTGGTTTTTTATGGGATTTTTGGTGGGATTTGGGGGATATTGTGGGAGTTTTTGGGTGTTGCCAGGATTTCTTTGGATCTTGGGGGGAGATTTTGTTAGACTTGTATGGTTTTGGGGAATTTTGGGGGATTTGCTGAGTTTAATCAGGATTTTTGGGGTTATTGGGATTTTAAAGGATTATCTGGGCTTTTATTGGGATTTGAGGGTGTTCTAATGGGATTTTGAGAGATTCAGTTGGAATTTAGTGGGTTTTATTTGGACTTTCAAGGCTTTTAATGAGATTTTGGTGCCTCTCAGCCCTTCCCCACACCCAAGGAATGCCCCAAAGCCCCCCTAAAATTCGACGAAAACTCCACAAAATCCCCCAAAATTATAAGAAAACCCTCAAAACCCTAGAAAATCCCACAAAATCCCAGTGGAACTCACCAAAATTTAAAAAACTCCCAAAAATTTCAATAAATTCCTTCCCAAGAAACACCTCACAGCACCAATAAAATGCCCCCAAATTAACAAAACCCCCGACATCATGTAACACCTACCAAACCCAATAATTCTCCCCCAAAACCCCAATAATCCCTCCTAAACTCACAATAAAAATCCCCCAAAGCCCAAAAAAATCCACCCAATATCCCCGGAAACTCTCCCAAAATCCTTCAAAAATACCCCCA
>CM019928.1:160877-263631 GCA_009764595.1 Geothlypis trichas
GCCTCCTGGGGGAGGTCCTTTCCTTATAAGGACCCAGGGAGAACAGGGCGCTCTGATTGGTTTTGTGCCCCTTCTCGGGGGCTGCCCCTCCTCCCTGCTCGCCCATGGCCTGCACCATTAACAAATATGCATTCCTTCCGCCCTCCTCCTCCTGTGTCCCGTCCTGCCTGCCTGCTCCGGCGCCATTTTCAAACCCATATGGCGGCGGTGGAGTTTTATCAGGGGCTTCAGGGAACCGATGCTTCGGCCGCCCCCCGCGCCTCCTCCGCCAGGACCCCCGCCCAAAACGCTCGCAGCAGACATCCCCCCCCCTCTGATGGTGAGTCCGTTTGCTGAGGGGGCTCCGGCGCTCCCGCCTCCGCGGGGACCTCCGTGCTCCCGACCTGATCGGGATCCGCCGGTGTCTGCGTTGCTGCGCCCACGCCCAGTGGCAGCATAGCAAGCAGGCAAGACTGCGCTGCCCTCCAAGTATCCTGCTCTTGTCGAGCTTTTTGCAGTGCTCGGCAGAGCCTGCCCCAGGATTTCAGGGCTTTTCCCGAGCCTGAGGACATAGTGTCCTCAGCAAGGGCCTTAGTACATTTTTCCCAGATCTCTGGGTGTAATACTTCTACCGGGCTGCCTATAGCCCCAAGCTCAAGGAGTCTCGAAATTGCAAGACATAAATCCTTGTGCTTACATTCAATACCCCACTGAGTATGAATTTGATGTACGACCTTAGCGATGGCTTCCATGATCCTCGCTGGTCCAGGAGGCGTCCCTCCCGCTGCGCAGGTCCGCTGTGCAGCCACCGGTCCTGTGTCCAGGCGAAACCCAAATCCCAGGCGCTGAGCGATCCCGGGTGTTCGGCACCAGATGTTGCCTTTTAGGCGTGGCGACCTGGTTCTAGGCCCGGCACGGTGGCTTATAGTTTTAAGCTCACTCGGTCCATAATGCTCCTGACACCAACGTGGTGGACAGCAAATGGCGTTTATTCAAGAGTCTGGGGGGTTTTTATGGCTTGGGGTCGCTTGTGTCATTTCCTTCAGCTCATGTCCGGCTGGGTGCGACCTTGGTGGGGATTAGAGGTCAAACTGAAGGGTAGGGGGGATGTCCTGACTGACCGTACAACCCGAATTCTTCCGCACGCAGGCCCTGTCTCACCACACCTAGAGTGACTGGGATAGCTGAAACAGGGTATTGCATCACACTGCAACAATACTGGGACTGTACTAAGCTTGTACTGACATAATGCTGGGATTATACTGAGAGTCTCTGATTCTGTACTGGCTTTATATTTACATCATACTGGGATCATACTGGAAGTGACTGGGAGTGTACTGGGTTCGTACTGACATCATACTGGGATCATACTGGGAGTGAATAGTATCCTGCAGGTGGCCATTGAGACCATGTTAGGGGCAAATTGGATATACTGGGAGTGACTGGAATGGTGCTGAGGGTGACTGGGAGCAGCTGTGAGCAACGGGAAACATGCTAGGAGCAACTGGGATGAACTGGGAGTGACTGGCTGCATGCTGGGGGTGCTTGGAAACTGCTGGACTTCTACTGGGATGAACAGGGATCATGCTGGAGGTGACTGGGATCATACTGGCAGTGAGTGCCACTACACTGAGGCTGACTGGGAGTGCTTGGAAGCAAATGGGATCATACTGGAAGGAACTGGAAAGATGCTGGAGGGAACTGGGGTACATTGGTGGAAACCTGGAGTGACTGGAAGGAAAGTGAGGGTAAAAGAGAGCAACTGGAACCATGCAGAGCAAAGCTGGTTTATTCTGGCAGTAGCTGGGAGCACACTGGGCCATATTTGCATCATACTGGGAGTATCTGAGAGTGACTGGGAACACACCCTGCACATCATGCCCCATACTGGGGGTGAATGGGAGCAACTGGGATTAGACTGCAAGTGACTGGGATCATACTGGGAGTGGCTACAACCATACTGGGATCAGAGTGGATGTGATTGGACTCTGACTGGAGGATACTGGGAGCTACCAGGCCCATGCTGTGAGCCAACAGGGGACATAATTAGAGCAACTGGGGGCTAGTGAACCATGCTGAGTGCCTGGCAATGACTGCCAGAATGTTCAGGGCAACTGGGATGTATACTGGGAGTGTCTCAGACCACATGGGTGGTGTGAGAGTCTGTCCAAAATATCCTCATCTGCCTCAGGATCATCATTGGGGGACCACTGAGTAAAAGATCCCCCTGTCTAAAATCTCTGGCTCTGCAGGAGAAAGTTACACGCCAAGGGCTGTGGGACTTGAGAGCATTGCTGGGCTGTCGTCCATAGGTGTGTTTGCAGTCTGCGACACTGGGCCCAGTGAGAAAAAAAAGGGGGCACCATGCCCTTTTTGCAACAAGAGCCTTGGGAGCTGTCCCACCTCTCAACCTGGCTGGACTTCTCCTGAGTTCTGAGTGGTCCCCCCACAGAAGACCCCTCTCGCTTGTTTGCAGCCACCATGACAGAGACTGAGATGGAAGAAGCCTCTCCATCAAGGACTGAGACATGGAACCCCCATGTGAAAAGGCCTCTCTGCTCCTTCCAAGGACTGGGACTGAAATCCCCAGCCCAGGGGAGGTGTGTGGGGGACCAAAGCTGACCAAAGTGAGATGTTTGCCTGCAGGTTGTGACCGCTGGACCAAGAAGACAATGGCTCTCGCTTACTGCTGAGAACATGGACTACCTGTCACATCTATTCCTTATTGTATCTGTTCAGAATTTCCAATAGAATTATCATAATAAAAACCTCTGAGTTAGCGAGAGACTTCGAGATCTCCCCGACGTAACAGGCGGATCCTCAACTGGACTGGACCAAAGGACTTTGTCTCTATGTTTGGTAGCTCTATCCCTCTCTTTCTCTCTCTCTTTTTTCTCTCTCTTTCTCTATCTTTTTCTCTCCCCTAATCCCTCTATTGCATTTTGCTGTGGTCATTCAAAAAAGGTGCATTTGTTTTGATTATCATTGCAAACCCCCTTGTACTATGTTCGTTCTTTTGCACCCTGAGATCAAATCCACAAACCATCATGAACTCCGTCCATGAGGATGGATGATGACACCCCCCAAGGACCCCTCCCCAATTTCCCTCAAAAGCCCCCCCAGCACGACCAGACCACACCAAAACCCCAAACCATGCCCAAGTACCCCCCTCTTATGTTTGCCCAATTATCCCTTCATAAAAAAAACCAAACAATATTTGAGATAGCAGCAATTTTAGTTGAATAGTTTAGAAAATATATAAATAAGGGATAATTTGGTTCAAATAATAGCGCATAAGCAAAAGATAACCGCGGGGTACGGAGTGCAGGGTTCTGGGACCCTCGCCACCTCACGTACAAGCTTGCCAAGTAAAAATTCCCCCCTTATATGCCATGGGTTAATACCATCTCCTCCTATTTTTGGTTCATCATATTTCTATCTCCACCCTCATTACCACCTTTACCACGCATGTGCCACCACTCAGTTTGGTGGTCGCACAAGTCTTTTGGGGGTCATCTGATGAAGATTTCGTAGTCTTCCTCTTTGTCCTTTAATTCACCTTTGGGTTACACATGCGCATCAAGCCAGTATAATGTAAGCCAAAACTAACATATCACTACATCTACATATCAAAGCAATAAATCCCTTATAATTAGCATTTTCTGGGACCCAACCAGGTTTTGCTTCCTTTCTGCTCATTTTTAGCCACTGTATCTTCGGCTTCTTTCCTCCTGTCCTTGTGAACATCTGCCGGGAGGGGCGGGGGTGTGGCCCCTCCTCTTCCTCTCTTCTTTGGCATTACAACTTTTAACTATTTTTATTATTCCCAAATATTAATTACTGTACCAATATTGATTACTGTTTCAATTTTATCAGCACGAATCATACCTATTTATCAAGCCCCCAAACCTCCTCAAGACCCCTCCCCAAATTCCCCTCACGACACTTCCAGGACCCCTCACCTGTCCCTGCGCCTCCTCAGCAGTTCCCAGAGCCCCCCCCCGTCCTCTCCCAGCGCCTCCCCTGCTCTCTCCGGCGCCTCCTGCAGGACCCGCCCGAGCCCAGGGCGGCTCCCGGGGGTCCCTGAGGGGGTCCCGGGGGGGCGGCGGGGGGGGAGGGGGAGGCGAGGGGAACGGGGCACCCGCTCCATGCCTGACCCTGAGGTCAGGGGGTGCCGCTTCAAGCTCGGCTCTGATTGGCTGGAAGGGCTCAGGGAGGGCGGGAGTTGCTGAGGTGAGCCGTGCGGTGTTTGGTTGGTTTGGTATAGGTTGCAGTGATTGACAGGAGAGGGGCGAGGGAGGTGGGAGTTGCTGAGGGGAGGTGCGTGGTGATGGGTTGGTTGGGGGCGGGGCAAAAGGGAGTTGACGAGGGGAGACGCGCGGTGATTGGTTGGTTTGGGGCAGGTTGCGCTGTGATTAGGTAATTTGGGAAACAAAGCGTGGTGATTGGATGGTTTGGAGTGGCACATGCCGCTATTAGCTGGAAAAGTCCGGGGTTTTTAAGGGAACATTCCCTGTTTTTTGGGGAAAAACTCTTGGATTTTTTGGGAAAAATTCCCGTTTTTTTGGAGGAAAAACATTCCTGGATTTTTTGACCCCAAATGACCCCAAATAACCACAAAACATTTGAAATAAACTCCAAATAACCCAAAAAATACCTAAAACTCCCGCAAATAACCCCAAACAAATCCAAATAACCCCAGGAAAAAAACAATTAAACCCAAATAACTACAAATGATTTCATGTACACCAAAAAAAAAACCCATATACACTACATAAACCCCAAGAACCCCAAATAATTCCAAATAAGCCAAAATAAACCCAAATAAACCAAACTAAACCCAAATACTTCCAAATAACCCCAAATAAAAAGAAACAAACCAAGTAAAACCCAAGATAAATCCTAAATAGTCCATAAATAACCCCAAATAAACCCCAAACAATCCCTAAATAAACCCCAAGTAACCCCAGTTCCTCCCGTCCCCACCCCAAAACAGATTCTGGCCAATCAGAATGTGCGGCATTGATTACGAAAGAGTTGCTTGGCAGAAAGTCAGAGCACTGGCCCCGCTCAGCGATTTTCAGCCAATCAGCGCCCGGCCCGACTCTGACTCATCAGTTGCCGGGCAGAGACCAAGGCCTCTCACTGTGTTAATTAATCAGAGCCCATATGGGGTAATTTCCAGCCAATCAGAGCGTGTCTCCCTGATGACTCATCAGGTGCCAGGAATTATGGGAGGAGGGAGGTGACTCTGGTGATGGGGTTGGGGACATCAAATGAATCCAAAACGGGCTCGAGACCCCAAAACGGAACCAGGAGTGGCCTGGTGAAGCGATACGCGGAATAAATAGACTCCACAACCTGGTGTAGTTATGAAGTGGGTATGTATGTCGGTGCCCGGCACAAGCGAGATATTTCTCTTGAAAACTTGTGCCCCGAGCTGCAGTCTGGCCCACATCTTTATTCACAAAGGTGTCTCATATGCAGTACATTACACAACTTTTTCATGCATATTCAACCCCTGGCCCCGCCTGTCCTCGCTTCATATGCTAAATAGGCCCACGCCCTTCTGGGCATGCGTGGTTCGCTGTGGTGGTCGCACGGGGGTCTTTCGGGGGTCTTTGAGGCTGAAGAGTGTGGTCTTCCTCATGATTGAACTTTTGAACTGTTCTCCTTTGCGCGTGCGCTTTAGGTCTTTTGGTGCTTATCTGAGTCTGTCTTATCAGTCCTGACTACCTTGGAGCCAGAGGAGCCCCTTTATCTGGGTTCTTTGTGTCCCTTGATCTCCTCTGGTATTGTTCTTTATGCAAGAAGCTTCAGAAATTTGTGTCTCCTATGCCCTTTGTACTATGGCAGAGGTTTCTTACGTAAAGGTTAATTCATTTTGTTAATTCAAGTGAACTTCTAAAATTTCTGTTTCACTGGAGCCCCCAAAACCAAACATGGGGGAGGGGATGGGACCCCAAAATTGATCTGGGAGGGGGATGGGACCCCAAAATTGAGCTCAGAGGGGATAGGACCCCCACACAGGATGAAGCCAATTTTTTTTCTGGAATATGTACATTAGTTTATGAATATGCAAAAATATTCACTAATATGCAACAGGCTGGTGTAATGGGAGACAAGGACCACTGAGCAAAGGTTGTTATGGCCACCAAGACCCCCCAGTTATTTTCCAGGACACCCGTTAATTAATCTGGTTTTAATTACATGAGCCTCTTGCATGTTCTTGGACCCTCACGCATATCCATATACTAATTTACATATTTCAGGAACTATTTTACATGGCCTGTCCTTGGGGGTGTCTCCCCATTTCAGGAGACTCTCCTGGATAGGAAAATGTAAATCCCACTCCCTCTGAATAACAATAATATTAATAATAATATTAAAAATAGTAATTAATTTAGAAATAAGGGGCTCTCAGGGAGTAGAAATACTAGTTCTTTATTAGGAAAAATTAAAAATACAAATGCAGTAGTAAAAACAAAAAAAAGAAACAGTGACAGAGTCAGAATCCTCTGGGAATCCAGTGGGAAAACTTGATCCTATAGGAATCCAGTGGGAAAAGGCTGATCCAATGGGAATCCAGCGGGAAAAGATGATATTTTGGGAATCCAGTGGAAAAAGGACTGATCCTCTGGTAATCCAGTGGGAAAACCTGATCCTTGGGGAATCCAATGGGAAAAGGGCTGACCCTCTGGGAATCCAGTGGGAAAAGCTTAAATTTTGGGAATCCAGTAGGAAAGGGCTAATCCTTTGGGAATCCAGTGGGAAAAGATTTATCCTCTGGGAATTCAGTGGGAAAAGCTTAAATTTTTGGAATCCAGTGGGAAAAGGGCTGATCCTCGGTGAATCCAGTGGGAAAAGCTTGATCCTCAGGGAATCCAGTGGTGAATGAGGATGATCCTCTGGGAATCCATTTCTGACCCCCAAAAAACATGGCAAAGGCAGGGCCACGGGGTTTTTATACGGTATCCCAAGGGTGGAGTTGGGGTTTGGGTCAGGGGAGGAGTTCTTAGCAACACAAGAAGGGTGAGATCAAATTCCTGCAACTTAGCAACAGCAGCACTCCACAGAATGTGTCATCAAATCTTAAATTCCCTTGAAAACAACTGAGAAATTACGGAACTTCAGATATATTCAATCAATTTCCTTCATTTAACCCAGTTTTGGGTGTTTTAAAGGGATGAAGATGAAGCAGAAAAAAATTAAGGCCAAACCAAAAGGAGAAGCAGCCAGGTGTGTTCCCAGCGTGGATCAGAGGGAATGTGAGTGACCAGGGCTGTGCCCAAACTGCCTCCTCCAGTGGGGGATGGAGCTGGAGCAGCGCACGAGGCTCCTCCCGCACTCGGGGCACTTGCAGGGCTTCCCTTAGTGGCGTCTCCGTTGGTGTCGGGTCAAGGTAGAGTTCCTGGAGAAGCTCTTCTCACACTGGGGACACTCATAGGGCCTCTCCCCTGTGTGGATGCGCCGGTGCCTGACAAGGGTGCAGTTGCGCTGGAATCCCTTCCCACAGTCAGGGCAGCGGAAGGGCCTCTCCTCTGTGTGAATCCGCTGGTGCAGGAGGAGATTGGAGCTGGTCTGAAACCTCTTCCTGCATTTATCACACTCATAGAGCCTCTCTCCAGTGTGGATGCGCCGGTGCTTGACGAGGGTGGAGTTGTCCTTGAATCCCTTCCCACACTCAGGGCATTGGAAAGGCCTCTCATCTCTGTGACTCTGATAGTGCCGGAGGAGATGAGGCCTGATCTTAAATCCCTTCCCACACTTGGAACACTCATAGGGCCTCTCCCCAGTGTGGGTCCTCTGGTGGCTGATCAGGCTAGATCTCTGCCTGAAGTGCATCTCACACTCAGAACACTTGTATGGCCGTTCTCCAGTGTGGATCCTCTGGTGCTTAATCAGGCCAGAGCTCCACCTGAAGCTCTTCCCACACTCCACGCACATGTGGGGCTTATCCCCATCATGGAGCTGCTCATGGAGCACCAGCTCCGACCTCTGGCTCCATCTCTGGCCGCCTTCCTGGCCCAGGCTGGCTCTTTCCCCTTCACATCCCCGCCAGCTGCGTTTGCAGCCCCTCCTTGTGCGGCATCTCTGGGCCTTTTCCTCCCCATTGGCTTTCTGCGCCGTGGAGCTGCTCAAAATGGCCTCTTCCACCAGGTTCTGCCGTGGGGATTTGTCCTCCCTGCTCTCCATGCTCAAATCCTGCTCTGCAGGAAGAAGGACAAGGACAGGATGAGATTTGCCTCCGTGCCACAGGTAAGGGCAAGGAGATCCCCCCAGGGCTGTGCTGCAGCCAGGGCCCTGCTGGGCTGGGAGATGGAGCAGCACAGAGGGGAAAGGGGCACTGACTTCCTCCTCACCTGCCTCAGTGCCTCGGGACATCTTCCTCTTCCTTGCAGCCTCCCAGTGGCTGGCAATGGGAAATCCTGGTTTGGGGAAAACAAGGGATGAGCACATTTGCAAGAGCATCGGGGAGTAGGATGGCCGGGACGGATGGAGACGAGAGATGTCTGAAGCCAGGTCGTGGAACTTTCGAAGGGCCTGGGTGCAGGGCCCTGCTTGGAGCTGCCAGCCACAGCTCAGAGCAGGCCTGAGAGAAGAGAGGGGTAGAGAGGATGAGAGGGTGAGAGAGTAAGAGGGGAAGAGCGTAAGAGAGTAAGGTTCACGTTACAACATAATAAATCTTTTTCTGTGTTGAATATTCTGATTCTCACTAACCAATCTAGTACAAAATACAAATCGTAGAGAAATTACATACAGCCTATAAAAATCACCATACTGTGTTACATTTTAAACCCTAAAAACCCCTCTTTGGACCCCTTCTGCTGAGCTAGTAGGGTCTGCTCGGACCCTTGGATCTGTCTGATGGCAGAGGGAATTGTTTCATCAAAAGGGGATTACCTTCAGTCGGGCCACACCATTGTTTTCCTGTTGTTCAGTAACTAAGGTATCCCAAAGTTTCTCAAAATCTTTTGCCAGACAATCATATTCATAAGGCTTTCCTGTTTCATCTTCCCCAACACATTTGAATTTGAGGGCCTTTGTGCCCGAGTCCATCTCTGGAAGTCACTGGGTATGTGGGCTGCATAAAAACTTCCCAAACACCGAGATTCAGCCCTGAAAAAGCCTCCCAGGAGTTCCCCATCCCTGGTCCCTCCCATCTCGTGTTCGGGGGTTCCCCCTGTCCCAGCTCCTGGGGTCACACTTGGATTAGGGGTCCCCCTTGTCCTCGGTGCCCGCCCTGCCCAGGCTGCTGGCAGTCCCAGCAATGCCAAAAGGAGTCCCCCCTCGTCCCTCTCCAGGCTCTTGAGGCTCCCACCAATGGCGGCGCTCCCCCCCTCTCTGGGCTCCCCACTTTGGGCTCCTGCGGGACACAGGGTTCTGCTCCTCCAGGCTGCCTCTGCCGGCAGCCGCCACCGCCACCCCCCGATGTCCCCCAGAGGGGCCTTTTCCTCTCAGCCTTGGACTTCTTCATTCTCCAAACATCCCCCCAAAAACCCAACCCAGGGACGCCCCGGGATATCCGGGCTCCCGCTCCCCGCTCACCTGCGTAATGGCGGGGGGGGGGGGGGGGGGGGGGGGGGGGGGGGGCGATGATCCCACAGGTGGAGGCTGCGAAATCAGGCAGGGATCGACCGCGGCTCCGTCAGCTCAACCTTGATCCGCCTTTGTCCCTCCTCTTCCTCCCGCTCCTCCGGTCTCTGATCTCCACCTCCTTCTCCATCCCTCCTCCCCGTCCTCCTCTCCCCGAACCCCGCCTTCTTCCATCCCCTCTCCTCCTCCTCTGTCTTATCCCCACCTCCTTCTCCTCTTCCATCTCTCCCCTTCCATCCCTTCTCTTCCTCTTCCCCCTTGGCCCCGCTTCCTTCTCCCCCTCCATCCCTGCCCTTCCCTCCCTCCTCCTCCTCCCCCAGCAGCAGCCACACCCTCGGTGCCCCATTCCCGCAGCCCTCGCAGCCCGTGGCAGGAGCGGCGATGGAGCCGGGACACGTCGGGATGGGCAGCGCGGGGCTCTCGGCTGCTCCCAGCTGCTGCGGGTGGGGGGAAGCCGGCCCGGGGCCAAAGGAGAGGCAAACTGGGGGCTGCACATCCAAACTGGGCCTTGCTGGGGACCCTGCCTGGCCACTGCCAGCCCTCGGGGCTCCTCTCGGCACATCCGCCGGGGGGAACGCACACAGGGCTGGGAGATCCCAGCAGTGGCAGCACTGCCAGGGACTGGGCTGGACTGGGATCGTACTGGGAGTGACTGGCACTGTACTGGCCTTGTACTGACATCATACTGGGATCGTACTGGGATCATAATGCCATGCCAGGGCAAGCTGTGATCGCACTGATGGACACTGGGATCATAGTGGGAGGGAGTAGGAGCCTGCAGGGGTCAATTGAGAGCATGTTAGTGGCAAATGGGATATACTGGGAGTGACTGGGATTATGTTGTGGGTGACTGGGAACAGCTGTGAACAACTAGAATCATGCTAGGAGCAACTGGGAGTGACTGGCTGCATGCTGGGGGTGACTGGAAACAAATGGGCTTATACTGGGATGAAATGGGATCATCGCTGGAGGTGACAGGGATCATACTGGCAGCGAGTGCCACTACACTGAGGCTGACTGGGAGTACTTTGGAGCAAATGGGATCATACTGGAAGCAACTGGGAGCAACTGGGAACATGCTGGAGGGAACTGGGCTGCACTGGGAGATACTCAGAGTGACTGGAACAAAAGTGAGGGTGAAAGAGAGCAAATGGAACCATGTGGAGCACAACTGGTTCATACTGGCAGGGACTGGGAGCACACTGGGCTCAGATTTGGATCATACTGGGAGGGACTGGACTAATACTGGGAGTGTCTGAGGGTGACTGGGAACACACCCTGCACATCATCCCCCATACTGGGCCTGACTGGGAAATACTGGGAGCACACTGGGAGCAAATGGCATCATACTGGGACTGACTGGATTGCTCTAGGAAGCAAGTGGAACCATGCTGGAGGCAGCTGGGACCATACTGGGAGAGATTGGAAGTAACTGAGATTATACTGGGACCACATTGAGAGGGCTGGCATGTGACTGGGATCAAACTGGAGCTTACTGGGATCACACTGGGGTTTAAAAGGAGTGACTGAGATCACACTTTGGGCTACTGGGCACAAGTGACAGAAACTGGGATGATGCTGCTGCAAGCAAACTGGAGGAACTGGGAAGGACTGGATGCATGCTGGAGGCAACTGGGACATTCTGGGCATGACTAGGGAATCGTACTGGGATAATTGACACCTTACTGGGGCCACTGGCAGTGCCTGGAAATGACTGGGGACATGCTGGGGACAACTGGGATGTACTGGGAGTGTCAGTAACCATGCTGGCGGGACTGGAACCACACTGGGAACAACTGGGACCATGCTGGGGAGAACTAGGACCACACTGCAGGTAACTGGGAGTGAGTGGGACCATGCTGGGAGGGACTGGGATCATCTGGGGAGTGACTGGGACTAGAGCAGGGGCAACTGGGCTCAACTGGGACCATACTGGGAGTGTCTGTAACCATGGAGGAGCAATGGAAGCACACTGGGAACAGTCGGGCCCATGCTGGGAGCAACTGGGATCACACTGGGGGCACTGGCATCAAACTGGGAGTGACTGGGAGAAACCGGGATCAGTCTGAGGGTGACTGGAATCATACTGGGAGTGGCTACACTCATACTGGGATTATACTGGCTATGAATGGAACCTGACTGGGGGTTACTGGGAACTACTGGGCCCATGTTGGGAGGAAAATGTGACACACTGGGAGCAACTGGGATCAGCTGGAAGGTACTGGAACCATGCTGAGAGGACTGAGACTACAACTGGGGCAACTGGGATCATACTGGGAGCAACTGGAGCCACCCTTTGAGCAACAGATAGAAACTGGGATTATGCTAGAGGAAACTGAGAGTAACTGGGAAAGACTGGGATCATTCTGAGGTAACTAAAACGTACTGGGAGTGTCTCTAACCATACTGGGGACACTAACCACACTGGGAACAGCTGGGCCCATACTGGGAGCAACTGGGACGATGCTGGGGGAAACTGAATCTACCCTGGAGGCAACTGGGCACGACTGGGACCCTGCTGGGAGGGACTGGGACTATTCTTGGGACAACTGGGATCATAATGGGAGGAACTGGGAACATCTGGAATTATGCTGGGAGCAACTGGGATCACACTGGGATCACAGTGAGAGCAGTTGAGTTCATACTGGGTTACACTGGGATCTCACTGAGAGCGACTGGAATCATACTGGGATTGACTGGGAGTGGCTGGTTTTGTGGATTTTGGGGGCTTTGGATTTTGGGGGATTTTATTGTCATTTTGAGGGGGAGTTTTTCTGGGGGTGTTTGGGTGTGTATTGAAATTTTTGTGGCTGCTTTTTCATTTTAGGAGTTTTACTGGGATTTTGTTAGGATTTTTTTGGGATTCTCAGAAATTCTGGGGGTTTTGTTGGGATTTTTAGGAGATTTTGAGACATTTTATTTGGATTGTGGTGAGATTTAGTGGGATTCATTGGGCATTTGTGGTTTTTCTGGGATTTTTGGTGGGATTTGGGGGATATTGTGGGAGTTTTTGGGTGTTGCCAGGATTTCTTTGGATCTTGGGGGAGATTTTGTTAGACTTTGTATGGTTTTGGGGACATTTTTGGGGGATTTGCTGAGTTTAATCAGGATTTTTGGGGTTATTGGGCTTTCACAGGATTTTGTGGGCTTTTATTGGGATTATAGGGTGTTCCAGTAGGATTTTGAGAAATTTAATTGGGATTCAGTGGGTTTTATTGGGCTTTTCAGGGCTTTTAATGAGATTTTGGTGCCTCTCAGTCCTTCCCCACACCCAGGGAATGCCCCAAAGCTCCCCTAAAATTCCACAGAAAACCCACAAAATCCCCGAAAATTACAAGAAAATTCTCAAAACCCCTAGAAAATCCCACAAAATCCCAGTGGAACTCACCAAAATTTAAAAAACTCCCAAAAATTTCAATAAATTCCTTCCCAAGAAACACCTCACAGCACCAATAAAATGCCCCCAAATTAACAAAACCCCCGACATCATGTAACACCTACCAAAACCCAATAATTCTCCCCCAAAACCCCAATAATCCCTCCTAAACTCACAATAAAATCCCCCAAAGCCCAAAAAAATCCACCCCAATATCCCCGGAAACTCTCCCAAAATCCTTCAAAAATACCCCCAGACTCAGTGGGGCCATCCTGGATCAGGGGGCACCAGCCGGTGGAACAGGAGCCACTTCAGGGGGCCCTCAGAGCTTTCTGGGAAGGGAGCACCATGGGAGACCCCCCAAAAACCGTGGGGGGGAACCCCTGCTGTGCCGCTCACCCCCAAAATCCCCAGACCCCGGTTCAGGGTGGGCCTGGGAGCCCCCGGGACCGCCAAATCTCCCCCGGGACCCCCAGAGCCCCCCAAGGTTGGCCCAGAAACACTCTGGACCCCAAAAACCTCCCCAGGAATCTCAGACCCCCCCTTTCCCCCCAAAATTCACTCCAGACCCACCTGGGACCCCCCCAAATCCATCAGACTGCCCCAAATCCTCCTCAGACCTCTCAATCCCCCCCAAACCCTATGAAATCCCCTCAGACTCCCCCAATTTTGCCAAACCCTACAAAAAACCCCCCAGATCCACTCGCAACCCTCCAGTTCCTCTCACAATCCCCCAAAATCGCCTCAGACCCTCCCAATTCCCCTCAGATCCCCGTAAACCCACCTGAGAACGCTGCAGACCCTCTCAAGCTTGCCCCAAAGCTCCCTAAAACCCCTCAGACCCACCAAAGCCCCCTCAGACCCCCTCATTCCGCCCAAACCCACCGCACACCCCCCTATTTCCCATCGATGTAACCAATAATCCCCAATTTCCCCTCAGACCCGGCCCAAACCCCCCCCCCCTCCCCCGCAGTTGCCCCCGGACCGACCTCAGCTCTGCTCTCCACTCACAATCTCTCGCCTCTGCCGCGTGCGTGGGCTCCTCCAGCCAATAGCGGCGCACCCCGGTCCGAACCAACCAATCATCGCGCTGCACGTCTAATCAACTAATCAATCACGGTGCGGCTCCCCTCAGCAACGCCCGCCTCCCTCGCACCGCCCCAGCCAATCAGAGGCGAGTCGGAAGCGGCGCCCCGTTCCCCGCCGTCGCCGGGACGCCCCAGGCTCGGGACAGGAGCGGGAGGGGCCTGAGAGGGGATCGGGGGGGGGGGGGGGGGGGCGGGGGAGGGTCCGCGGGGGTCTGGGGAGGGGTCTTGGGGAATTGTGGAGGGACCTCGAGAGTGCGGATGGGTGCTAAGAGGGGTCTCGGAGTTGGCGGTGTCGTGGGAGGGTCTGGGGGAGGGGGTTTGGGGAGAGGTCGTAGGAAGGTCTTGGGTGTGTCTGGGGGTGTTGAGATGGTCCTGGGGGGGAGTTTGGGGAGGGCTCTGGGGGTCCTCAAGGTGTCCTGGGAGGGTTTTGGAGGTTTTGGGGTGGGGCTGTGGGGGTCTGGAAGGGTTTGCGGTGAGGGTCTGGGGGGGTTCTCAGGGGACATCCAGGACTGGGCCCGATTGGGGTCTGGGAACAGGTTCCTTCCAGCCACAAGCATTCCAGGATTCTGTCAGGGACCCCCCTTCCCTTCTTCCCTCTGCTTCCAGTTGCAGAATGTGCAGCAAAGCCAGCCACCTTTGCTGTCTGCTCGGGGGGCCCAGCCAGCTGCTGGAGCTTGGCCCTGCCCCTGCACAGCTCCCTTGGCAGGCACGGCGGGAGCAGCACCCTGGCAGCCTCAGCAATTGCCCTCGGAGATCTCTGGCACACACTGCAAAGGGCTGTAATTACAGCTTCCAGCAAGGAAAAGATGGTCCTGCCCTTCAAGGCAAAATTCTGAAGGGGCCAAGACATAAGCGGAGCAAGATCTTACAAAGACATTTCACTGCCAGCCTCCATAACTTCATCCAGGGCTGTTTGAGCACCTGGATGGGAAGGAAAAAAAAATCAGGGGAGGGTCTTTGTCTGGGAGCTGCCACAGATAAAGAAAGACCCTGGAAGGGAAAAGGAGCAGACTAAGGAAGGCAGGAGAGAAAGCAGGACACAAATGGCAACCAGCTGAGAAGGTGGCACTCTGAAAACCAAACCTGAACTTAGGGAATAGGAATGGGATGGAAAGGAAGAATTCTGAAACTTTCTTTACTCTGCTTCTCTGAGCAACCTGTGAAGCCAGGACTTCACCACCCTGACAGGGAATGTGAAAAACGCCAATCACTTGCTTTTGAAATTGTTAAAAGTTTAATAGTAATAAAATGGTTATAAAAATAGTAATACAATTAGAGTCATAATAATTTGGACAATTTAAATTAGGACAATATGAGACAATAAAAACAAAGAGTTACGGACGTCTGGGTACCTTTTTCTGGGCAGCACGAGGCTGAAAAAGAACACCTGTTAACAAAGGATTAACCCTTAAAAACAATAGCCTGTTGCATATTCATACACTTCATACATGAAGCATAAATTCCATTCAAACACAGGATTCTGTCTGGTCAGTGTCAACTTCTTCCTTCTAATCCTAACAGTGCCTTCAAGGCGGGAAGAAGTTAGTTTCTTCTGATAAGAAGGCAATAAATTCCCTTTCTCAGAAAGATTTAGGTGTCCTGTGGCTGCTATCTTGCTGCAAGACCTTTCTGTTTAACAAAGCATCATATATAGCATAGTTTCTATTTTAACAATTCTTAAAACTATATTTAACACAGTACTTAAGAGAATTAATACAGCATTACTTCTTAACACCACACATATAATATTAATTTTAATATTTGCAAAAAGCCAATCATAAAATACATGCATTTTTCACAATCCCCACTCTTATTCTTTGTAAATCATTTGGCTTGAGCAATATTTCTTATCTATTTGCATCTTCTGGACTATGGTGGCAAAATAAAACAGGGGACTACACAAGGAAGAAATATATAAACAGTTGTAACACATAAAATGAAAGATCTTAATTTCTTCTAATACATTACCCCATCAGCTAGGTTTTTACATTATTTTCTAATTTTTTTTTTTGACTGGTACCTGGGTTATTAGATGCATATATATATATTTTTCTTCTTTGATTTCGTTTGCTTTTGCTAGAATGACTTTTCTGTGGTCATCTGTTTTCAACAATCTGATATATTGAATTTTCCACAAACACCCCCTTCTTTGGCCAATAAATAGTCTAAAGCCAGCATATTCTGATACACTACAGTTTTTGTTTGGCTTAGCTGACTTAATATTAACTCTAATGCCTGGGCAGCCTTATTTGCTATCATTTCTATAACTGCTTGGAGTCTTGTAATACGATTCAACAGATAATTTGGAGTCAATACAGAGTTAGATTGCTGTGCTGGTTTTACCTTTTCATTTATTATTTGGTTTTGGTTTTTTTTGTTTTTGTTTTTTTTTTTTACCAAATCTTGAACCGTATCTTCAAGATTAAATTTAAAACAAATCCATCTCTCTCCTTTTGGACATTCAGTTCCAAATCTATTGCCACTTTTTCCTAAGTTTCTTGTAATCCAATAATTTACTCCGTTTTGCCTACAAGTTCTTAATTTGGATGGGTTATAACAGTGGCTGTTGACATAGGTGCGTGTAATAAAAGAGGAGCTTTGGTTTCTTTCCATGTGATGCTTTCTGTAGCATTTGTGACACAATCCTGCTGGTATCCCGAAAGGGAAAAGACAACAAATGAGTGCCAGAAAAGGGAATAATAGAGGTCCAGTATGGCTTATACTCCCACCTCCCATGCCTGTGAGGTTGCAACCCACAGCAGGTGTATTTGATCTTCTGGGTGGCGATATACAGAGGCCAATCTGGTCTTGCCCTCTATTTCCTTGTTACTTTCTCTTAACTAATTTTCAGGCAAATTGTTTTTCACACCTTTTAACTGTGGTCTCCTACCTTTCCTCAGGTATCTCTTATTCAACAGGCACTAATAATTCTCATCCACAAAGCAAAGTTATTACTTTATCACTTTTTTGCAATAAGAGCATAAATTTTGTGAACTACAATACTAATTACTCTCACAATTTAAGCATTTACTTATAACCCAGCTAGTATGTCCAGTATTGCAAATGAATCAAATAAAGTTTACTAATGGAAATGGTAATTCCCCTTCTCCCCTGTATACTTCTCAGGCTAAGGTCACAATACAAAAACAGTCTTGATCCTTCTATCTGAAGTATTCTTCTACCAAGGAGAGGTTTTAGTCAGGCAGTGCTTGAAACCAGTGATATAAACGTTATCTTGTTTCTTAATTCAGTGTTATTCTTTGTACATTTCTTGGATCATTTGAGTTTTCCTAAACTATTACCACTCAGTCCCCATTGGAAAGTCAGTTTGGTATCACTCGGTTGAAATGTGATAGTCCATTTCTCAGGTTTTTTCACAAGTCTTTTGATTCTGCTGGCATGAATTCATTCTTTTTCTGTGATTGTTGGTTCAGTAGTACCTGGAAAGGACTTTTTAATAGCACAGTAATAAAAGAAAGATCATACTGCATTAACTTTTACTATTCGCTTTTCTTCCAAACTTTCTGGGTTTAGCTAAAAGCTTTCTCCACAGCAGGCTCTTCTTCTTCAGAAAAAGAAAAACCAAAAAAAACCCAAAAAAACCAAAACCCTTCTCTTTAACAGCAAACAAAACAAACAAACAAACAATAAAAACCCCAAAAAACAAAACTTCTTACGTAAGAAAAGAAAACCCTTTTGAGGTTTGGAGAGTCATCAATCTCTGCTTTGATTTTATCTTTTAGTGCTGGCCTCCCTCCCCCTCTCTTCACAGCCTTGCTATCAATTCTGTTCTTCACCCTTCCCCCGGTGCCCTCCTTGGCTGCAGGGCCGGAGCAGGGCAGAGCAGCCCCGGGCATGGGGACCCTGGGGGCTGCCTTGGGTTCCTTTTGCCCTCTCTCTTTCTCCTTCTCTCTCTCTCTCTTTCCTTCTCTCTCTCTGCTCACTTACCGGCCCGACGCTGCCATTCTGGACTCGGGACCCCGACAGTCTGGGAGCCCCCCGGCAGTTCTGCCACGGAGCCAGCCCGCTCCTGGCCGGCAAACCTGTGTCCTCTGCTGCCAGCACCGCCGCCGGGTCACCGCCATGGATCGGTCCTGCCGCAGCCCCCGAGACCCCGCCGCTCGCAGGGAGCGCTCAGACACCTCCCAACCTCGACAACCCCAAACTTGGCGTCCCCAGGTCCTCCTGACATTCTTTTTCTTTCTCTAGGCAACTTATCCTCTTTTCTCTTCAAGGAGGGCCCGTTCTGCTAAACTCCTTCTGAACCTCAGTTCGGCACTGAATAACCTCCTAACAACCGTGTGCTAAGACACTTCCCTGCCTTTCATGCAAAAAAACCCCCTCGCATTCACATTTCTGCTCTCTTCTACCATAAAGATGTTACCACTTCACATTCTAACATCTCAGAGTTTCTTAACCACCTCCCTACTTCAACTTCTCTCTTTCTTCTCTTGTTACCTTTTTTTTTTTGTCTCTGATTCAACACACTTCAGACGGCAGGAGGTGAACCTAACTAATTTACTTCCAAAAGTAAGCTTACAACTTTTTTTTACTAGATAACTTAAATACATACTGGCTAGCTGTGGCTTACTGGGTCTAACATCTTTGATATGTAAGCTACTAGATATTTTTTACTCTTCCTCACTCCTGAATTAAAATTTTATGAGCTACTCCATTTTCTGGATTTATGTATAAATGATAAAGGATTTTTTCAAACAAGGGTAAGCTTAAAGCTGCAACTTAGACTAGTTTTAACTTAACTCTTTAAATTTAACAATATCTTCCTTGGTCCATTTTATATCATCACCTTCTGTCAATTTTTCATACACAAAATTTGCTACCTGTGTGTACCCCTCAATCTATAATCTATAATATTTCAATAATCTAGGTAATCTCAATAAATTGCTACCTGTCCCTGGGAGCAATAAGACATCTTCCATCTAAATTTTAGTTTCTTCCTTCAATTACTACATCTTTAATTACCAAAAATGTAAAACTTTTTCCTCTTTTTTTTTCCCTGTTACTTTCACTATATATTTGCTCACACACACTATAACTTTTTGGAATATTTAACAGGCAGGTTCTCTCTGCCCCTGTGTCCATTACAATTCCAATCCTTGGGGACCCACTTTTAAAGTTATCACAGTCTATAGATGGTATTTGTCTTTCTTAAAAAAATTAGAGCCTATGACCTTCCTATTCCTCCTATGTGCCCATCCCTTTAAAAATTTTCAGATCTTCCGCTTACTTAGGACCATTTTCCTATTTCTCTTAAGTTTGCTTATCTATTTAGTTGGAGTTTCTTCTTTCCCCTCTAAAAGCTGTCCCTCAAAAACCTTTTGGTTTTGTATTTCGCCTTTGATATGCTGTCTCATTTATTCCTTTAGTTATGTAATTACAATAATTATTCATGTGTTTACTCTTCTCCTCATTATTTTAACCCCACTCAGGAGGTACTGTTGGCATTTTGTCTTCTCTGGGGGTCCCCGCGGATTATCTTTTTCCCAAGCTTTTATTTCAGTTGCTCTGATTAATTGCTTTTCTTCCTGAGAAAAATATTATTTTCATTACGGACCGCATCTCTTCTCAAGTATAAATGTTTGGACTTAAAAATTGGTCTAATTGTTCAGCCATGCCTATGGGGTTCTCCAAATATCCCTTTTATTTATTTCTTTACATTTCAGACCTCAGAAGAAGTCAAAGAAGCATTTACAAACTCGGGTCCCTCCCCTCCTATGAGAACCTCTCTTAATGGAAATAGACCAATCTCTTTATCCCATTCTTTTTGGATTTTTATCTTCTATAGCCTTTCTCCCGTATTTTTAGGAAGAATCAGGAGAGGGCTTTCTTTTAACTGAACTTTTAGTGCTTCGATAAGGTGATTCCTTTAGAGAGTTCCCCTGAGCAGCCGGAGCTGTGGTTACCAAGGGAACGGAGCTCAGGGCAGGACGGGGCACTTGCCACGGCTCCGAGTCTGGGTGCTCCACAGGCGGGGTCTGCAGCCGGGATCGCCCGAGGGGATCGGCACGGCTCCGAGTCTGGGTGCTCCACAGGCAGGGGTCTGCAGCCGGGATCGCCCGAGGGGATCGGCACGGCTCCGAGTCTCGGTGCTCCACAGGCGGGGTCTGAGCCGGGATCGCCCGAGGGGATCGGCACGGCTCCGAGTCTCGGGTGCTCCACAGGCGGGGTCTGCAGCCGGGATCGCCCGAGGGGCTGTTCCGGTGCGGACCGAGCTGGAGCGTGGATCGCCCCCGCATGGCTGATGGCGGCTGATCCAGCAGAGACAAAGCCGGGACTGACCCCGGCTGCAGCGGCGGGAGCCGACCAGAGTCAGGGCAGCCGGGGATGGGACAGACGGGACGGACGGGACCCCCTCGGTGCGGTCAGCGCGGTAACCACGGTGCACACGGCAGGACAGACCCCAGCATCGGCACGGCCAGCGGAGCGGCTGTGGGCCAGGCGGCCGGACTGGGACGGACGGACTGGGACAGACGGACTGGGACAGATGGACTGGGACAGACGGACTGTGCCGGAGCATCTGCGAACGAGCCGGGGAACAGACGGGAATGGATGCGGTAATACTTTGTTCCCAGCCTTACATTTTCACCGTTTCTTTCTTTTATTGCCTTTCAAAAAAATGTTATTTTCTTACAACCTATACTCTTTTTCTTCTGGATTAAACAGTTTTTACAAATAAATCCAGAATTTAACAAATCCAAACTTCTGCTTAGATACTTTGAAATGGTCGACGAGCCAACTCACGACCTTCTCATATTGTTTTTCTCATCACCTTTTAATTTATCCTATAATTTGCCATTTATAATGGCAAATTATACATCTTTCAGTTACTTGTTCTACTCCAAAAATTCTCAATGCACCCATAGTTACTTTCAAAAAACGATCGCACAAAGCCTGAGTATGTCACTGGGCTTTTTTGATACATGTCCTCTGCTATTCCCTAGTAAGCGTTTTATTATCTAATTGTCTTCCATCGAGATGTTTTTATTTCCCCGATTTATCTTGTTCGCCACCGATCTTGTTTTAATTCCCCATTTTTGCTTCTCTAAACTTTGGAATTTCCAATTTTTCCTCATTTGCATTAATATTAACTCTTTCAGCTCCATTTTCTGCTGCATCTTTAGCTTCCTGATCTGCCAAATTATTTCCCCTTATTTCTGGGATCTTTACCTTTTGGTGTCCCTTAGTAGGTACTATAGCTCTCTTAGGTAATTTTAATGCTTTTAAAACTTCTAAAATTAGTTTCTCATTTACTAATCTTTGTTTTTCACTTTTTACTAACAACTTAAATACCACTTTTCCCAAAAAAACCACCTTTTTCTCACACTGCTTTTCAATACAATATACCTCCCTCCAAGGAGATATGGTAAGGCTTAAAATGCACAATCCATATTTCTCATACTTTCATCCATTTACATTCACTCACTTTTATTTCTCATTCACCCTTACACATTCTTTCACAGCCTCAAGACACAAAGTGGATCTTTATTGCCAGAAAATCACAGGTCTCTGTGGCCCCCCCTTCGCCTTGGGGTTGGCCTCTAGGTCCCAGTATCTTCGGGCCTCCTGGAAGGGCCCTGACTCGGGTTGCCTCCGGTGCCCGTTCATCTGTGAGGCTGTCTGCGTTCACCTGTGAGGCTGTCTGCGTGTCTTTCACACTCTTTAACTACGGCTCCTTACACGCTCAGGGAACGCTAGCTTGGTTCGCAGGTCACTCACTCCTCTTCGGCCCAGAAGCCCCCACCTACCCGGGAACTACAGCCTGGTGTGCAGGTCACTCACTCCTCTTTCCACTGCCTCCCCCCTTCCCACCTACCCGGGAAGTTGAGGCTGACTTTGTGTGTGTCTCACTCTCACACATCACAAAACAATAAGGTACCTTTTACTTTCACATCACCTATTACAAGTTTAGGTGTTACTGGTCAGTCCCGGTGCTATTGGATATCCCTCAACCCAGCTGCGTTATCCAACCCCTAATGCTCTTGGGCAATTTTTCCCTCAATGCTGCCGTGTTGTCCAACCCCAGATGCTCTCGGGTAATTTTCCCTCAGTCCTGCCGTGTTGTCCAACCCCAGATGCTCTTGGGCATTTTCTGTCCCTCAACCCAGTGGTGTGGTACAACTACAGATGCTCTTGGGCATTTAATTTATTTGGCTGTGTTGTCCAACCCTGGATGTTCTTGGGCATTTTTTATCCCTTAACCTGGCTGTGTTGTTCAACCCTGGATCCTGTTGGGCAAAAATTTTTCCCTCAATCTAGCTGTGTTGTCCCACCCTGAGTGTTCTTGGGCATATCCTCACTCCGACAGAATTCTGCTCAACCCTCCTCTTGGATGCTCTTGGAATACAAATCCCTCAACCCAGCAGGTTTTAGGGGCCCCTCCTGTCCCGTTTCCTAGTGGATTGGGCTAGGAAACCTTGCTCCCTACCTCTGAGGGGTCCAACCCCTCCCTGAGACTCAGTCCCAGTCACCCCGGGGGATTCTTTCACTCTCTTATCACTCGCTTCGTCTCTTTCCTGGCCGTTTTTCTCGCGAAAAGACGGAAACGCAGCATGGGAGACTCCGCACTCACTTGGCAGGTCTGGGACAACCAGCCCGCCTCTCATTCACACACATTCATCCCCCCGTACCTGCCCCCCCGAGAAATACTCACCAATCCTTTTTCCTTTCCGGGTTCTTCGTGCGCATTACTAGTCTTAGGGGGCCAATTACCGCGGCTGTAGGGAGACTTTTTCCCTTCTGTTTGTTTTATTGTCTCCTTTGTCCACCGATCGTAACCTGCGTCTGTAGGTCACTTCAGGGGAAACAGAACGAGGCTGCCAAAGAGGGCAGGGCACGCCTTCCCCACTCTGACTCTCCTAAAGCACTGGCAGCGAGGTATTAGTAACCATTCTCTGCTACCATAATTGTGAAAAACGCCAATCACTTGTTTTTAAAATTTTTAAAGTTTAATAGTAATAAAATGGTTATAAAAATAGCAATACAATTTGTGTAATAATAATTTGGACAATTTGAATTAGAAAAATATGAGACAGTAGAGATAAAGAGTTATAGACGTCCGGGTACCTTTTTCTGGGCAGCACGAGCTTGAAAAAGAGCACCCGTTAACAAAGGATTAACCCTTAAAAGCAATGGCCTGCTGCATATTCATACGCATCATACATGAAGCATAAATTCCATTCAAATACAGGATTCTGTCTGGTCAGTGCCACCTTCTTCCTCTGAATCCTAACAGCGCCTTCAAGGTGGGAAGAAGTTAATTAGTAAGGCATTACTTCCTAACACAACACACAGAGTATTAATTTTAATATTTGCGAAAAGCCGATCATAAAATACGCATTTTTAACATACTGGGAGCAGCCATTGCCAGTGTCGGGACCCCCCATGTCCCCCCGAGGGCCATCTGCGACTCGGCTTTGGAGCCCTGCCAGCTCCAGACATCCCCCCCAAAAAACCCCTAACCCAGACACCTCCCCGTAGATTTGGGCCGAGCTCCCCCTGCCCGGGGATCTGCGTGATGGGGGCGATGCTCCGGGGGCTGCGGCAAATCCAGGGAGTGCCCGGAACACGAGATTCTCCCTCTCCTCGTGTGCTGCGGCCGCTCGGCCTCTTCCTCCCCCACTCTCTCCTCCTCCTCCCACGTTCCCGAAGGCCGAACCGTGAGGAGAAAAAAGGCAGGGAAAGGGCGGGAACCGTAAAGGGGAAAGGGGGCAGGGAAAGGGTGGGAACCGTAAAGGGGAAAGGGGGCAGGGAAAGGGTGGGAACCGTGAAGGGAAAGGGGGTAGGGAAAGGGCGAGAACCATGAGGGGAAAGGGGCGGGCTCAGGCCGAGGGTGGCAACTGTGAGGGGACACTCTGGGAGGCGGCACTCTGCAAACAGAACTGCAACGGACTGAACATGATCGGGAGAGAAATCAGTAAGTCTGAGAGTTTTATTTGCTATCAAATACATCCCACACACCCAGCCCCACACAATCCCCATCCCACCGCTCCAATCTGGGATCCCACTTCTCCTGATCTCCTTCAAAATCGATTTCAGCCTGGCTCCTGTGGAATCGAGTGAGTTTGACGTGGGATTGAGTTTTTCTGAGGTGGGATTGAGCCCCTTTGGGGAAAGACTGAGCTGTTTTCAGTGGGATTTGGGTGCTTTTGAGGTGACAGATATATCCATATTGGCTTTAGGATTGCAAAGATATTGAGAGGAAAAAAAATTAAGGCCAAACCAAAAGGAGAAGCAGCCAGGTGTGTTCCCAACATGGATCACAGGGAATGTGAGTGACCAGGGCTGTGCCCAAAGTGCCTCCTCCAGTGGGGGATGGAGCTGAAGCAGCGCACGAGGCTCTTGCCGCACTTGGGGCACTCGCAGGGCTTCTCTTACCGGTGGCTGTATTGGTGTCGGGTCAAATGAGAGCTCTGTGAGAAGCTCTTCCCACATTCCCCACACTTGTAGGGTCTTTCCCCAGTGTGGATGCGCCGGTGGGTGATGAGGTGGGAGTTGTACTTGAATCCCTTCTCACACTCGGGGCAGAAAAAGGGCCTCTCCTCTGTGTGACTCAGATTGTGCAGGAGGAGATGGGACTTGAACCGAAATCTGTTCCTACACTTGGAACACTCGTAAGGCCTCTCCCTAGTGTGGATCTTTCGGTGCCTGATCAGGGTGTCATGGTCCCTAAAGCTCTTCCCACATTCCCCACACTCATAGGGTCGTTCCCCAGTGTGGATCCTCTGGTGCTTGATCAGGTCAGAGCTCCCCCTGAAGCTCTTCCCACACTCTCCACATTTGTAGGGCCGTTCTCCCGTGTGGATCCTCTGGTGCTTGATCAGGTCAGAGCTCCACTTGAAGCTCTTCCCACACTCCCCACACTCGTGGGGCCGTTCCCCAGTGTGGGTTCTCTGGTGGCTGATCAGGCTGGAGCTCTGCCTGAAGCTCTGTCCACACTCCCCACACTCGTAGGGCCTCTCCCCAGTGTGGATCCTCTGGTGGCTGGACAGGTGGGAGCTCCGGCTGAAGCTCTTCCCACACTCCCCACACTCGTAGGGCCGTTCTCCAGTGTGGGTCCTCTGGTGCTCGATCAGGTTGGAGCTCCACCTGAAGCTCTTCCCACACTCCTCACACATGTGGGGCTTCTCCCCACCATGGAGCTGCTCATGGAGCACCAGCTCCGAGCTCTGGCTCCATCTCCGGCCGCCTTCCCGGCCCAGGCTGGCTCCTTCCCCCTCAGATCCCCGCCAGCTGCGTTTGCAGCCCCTCCTCCTGCGGCATCTCCGGGCCTTTTCTTCCCCTTTGGCTTCCTGCGCCGTGGAGCTGCTCCAAACGGCCTCTTCCACCAGGTTCTGCCGTGGGGATTTGTCCTCCCTGCTCTCCATGATCAAATCCTGCTCTGCGGGAGGAAGGACAAGGACAGGATGGGATTTGCCTCCGTGCCACAGGCAAGGGCAAAGAGATCCCCCCAGGGCTGTGTGGCAGCCGGGGCCATGCTGGGCTGGGAGATGGAGCAGCACAGAAGGGAAAGGAGCACTGACTTCCTCCTCAGACCTGTCTCAGTGTTCTGGGGCATTTTCCTCTTCCTCACAGCCTCCCAGGCATTTGCAATGGGAAATCCTGGTTGGGGAAATCAAGGGATGAGTACGTTGAGTTTGAAGGTCCCTCTGCCCGAGTCCATCTCAACAAGGCACTGGCGGTCTGAGCTCCATAAAACCCTCCCAAACACCAAGATTCAGCCCTGGAAAAGCCTCCCAGGAGTTCCCTGTCCCTGGTCCCTCCCCTTTGGTGTTTGGGGGTTCCCCCCTGTCCCACCTGCTGGGGTCACGCTTGGATTGGGGGTCCCTCTTGTGCTTGGTGCCCGCCCTGCCCAGGCTGCTGGCAGTCCCAGCAATGCCAAAAGCTCCCCCCTCTTGGCTCTCCCCATTTTGGGATGCTGGGGCTGTTTGGGCTCCTGGGCTCCCTTCTCCCCTCATTCTCTGCTCTGGGCTGCAGCGCCTCCAAGGAGTCTCCCCTGCCCCTCTCCAGGCTCTTGAGGCTCCTGCCAATGGCGGCGCTCCCCCGTCTCTGGGCTCCCCACTTTGGGCTCCTGGGGGACACAGGGCTCTGCTCCTCCAGGCTGCCTCTGCCGGCAGCCGCCACCGGCACCCCCCGATGTCCCCCCGAGGGGCCTTTTCCGCTCAGCCTTGGACTTCTTCATTCTCCAAACATCCCACCAAAAACCCAACTGGGAGCAACTGGGAGTGACTGGGAACATGCTGGAGGTAATTGGAAACAACTGGGCTTATACCAGGATCATCTGGGATCATGCTGGGTGTGACTGGGATCATACTGGCAGTGAGTGCCACTACACTGAGGCTGACTGGGAGTGCTTGGGAGCAAATGGGATCATACTGGAAGCAATTGGGATTGACTGGGAACTTGCTAAAGGGAAGTGGGGTATACTGGGAGATACTGTGAGTGACTGGAAGGAAAGTGATGGTCAAAGAGAGCCACTGGAATCATGTGAAGCACAACTGGTTCATACTGGCAGGGACTGGGAGCACACTGGGCTCAGATTTGCATCATACTGGGAGGGACTGGACTAATACTGGGAGTATCTGAGGGTGACTGGGAACACACCCTGCACATCATCCCCCATACTAGGCCTGACTGGGAAATACTGGGAGCACACTGGGAGCAAATGGCATCATACTGGGACTGACTGGATTGCTCTAGGAAGCAAGTGGAACCATGCTGGAGGCAGCTGGGACCATACTGGGAGAGACTGGAAGTAACTGAGATTATACTGGGACCACACTGGGAGGGCTGGCATGTGACTGGGATCAAACTGGAGCTTACTGGGATCATATTGGGGTTGAAAGGGAGTGACTGAGATCACACTTTGGGCTACTGGGAGCAACTGAGGGAAACTGGGATGATGCTGCTGCAAGCAAACTGGAGGAACTGGGAAGGACTGGATGCATGCTGGAGGCAACTGGGACATTCTGGGCATGACTGGGAATCGTACTGGGATAATTGACACCTTACTGGGGCCACTGGCAGTGCCTGGAAATGACTGGGGACATGCTGGGGACAACTGGGATATACTGGGAGTGTCTGTAACCATACTGGGGATACTGGAACCACACTGGGAACAACTGGGACCATGCTGGGGAGAACTGGGACCACACTGGGGGCAACTGGGAGTGAGTGGGACCATGCTGGGAGGGACTGGGATCATCTGGGGAGTGACTGGGACTAGAGCAGGGGCAATTGCGTTCAACTCGGACCATACTGGGAGTGTCTGTAACCATGGAGGAGCAATGGAAGCACACTGGGAACAGTCAGGCCCATGCTGGGAGCAACTGTGATCACACTGGGGGCACTGGCATCAAACTGGGAGTGACTGGGAGCAACTAGGATTAGACTGCAGGTGACTGGGATCATACTGGGAGTGGCTACACTCATACTGGGATTATACTGGGTATGAATGGAACCTGACTGGGGGTTACTGGGAGCTACTGGGCCCATGTTGGGAGGAAAATGTGACACACTGGGAGCAACTGGGATCAGCTGGAAGGTACTGGAACCGTGCTGAGAGGACTGAGACTACAACTGGGGCAACTGGGATCATACTGGGAGCAACTGGAGCCACCCTTTGAGCAACAGATAGAAACTGGGATTATGCTAGAGGAAACTGAGAGTAACTGGGAAAGACTGGGATCATTCTGAGGTAACTAAAACGTACTGGGAGTGTCTCTAACCATACTGGGTACACTGTAACCACACTGGGAACAGCTGGGCCCATACTGGGAGCAACTGGGACGATGCTGGGGGAAACTGAATCTACCCTGGAGGCAACTGGGCATGACTGGGACCCTGCTGGGAGGGACTGGGACTATTCTTGGGACAACTGGGATCATAATGGGAGGAACTGGGAACATCTGGAATTATGCTGGGAGCAACTGGGATCACACTGGGATCACAGTGAGAGCAGTTGAGTTCATACTGGGTTACACTGGGATCTCACTGAGAGCGACTGGAATCATACTGGGATTGACTGGGAGTGGCTGGTTTTGTGGATTTTGGGGGCTTTGGATTTTGGGGGATTTTATTGTCATTTTGAGGGGGAGTTTTTTTGGGGGTGTTTGGGTGTGTATTGAAATTTTTGTGGCTGTGTTTTCATTTTAGGAGTTTTACTGGGATTTTGTTAGGATTTTTTGGGATTCTCAGAAATTCTGGGGGTTTTGTTGGGATTTTCAGGAGATTTTGGGGCATTTTATTTGGATTGTGGTGAGATTTAGTGGGATTCATTGGGCATTTGTGGTTTTTCTGGGATTTTTGGTGGGATTTGGGGGATATTGTGGGAGTTTTTGGGTGTTGCCAGGATTTCTTTGGATCTTGGGGGAGATTTTGTTAGACTTTGTATGGTTTTGGGGACATTTTTGGGGGATTTGCTGAGTTTAATCAGGATTTTTGGGGTTATTGGGATTTCACAGGATTTTGTGGGCTTTTATTGGGATTCTAGGATGTTCTAATGGGATTTTGAGAGATTTAATTGGGATTTAGTGGGTTTTATTGGAACTTTCAGGGATTTTAAGGAGATTTTGGTGCCTCTTAGTCCTTCCCCACACCCAGGGAATGCCCCAAAGCTCCCCTAAAATTCCACAAAAATTACACAAACTCCCCAAAAATTACAAGAAAACCCTCAAAAACCCCAGAGAGTCTCCGAAAATCCCAGTGGAACCCAAGAAAATTTTAAAAAATCCCAAAAAACTTAAATAAATCCCCCCCCCCCAAAACCCCCACAACTGCAACAAAACACCCAAAATCCAAAACCCCCCAAATAAACAAAATCCCCCAAAATCACTTAACCATCCCAAAACCCAAAAATTCTGCCCAAAACTCCCAGGATTTCACCCCAAACTCCCAACAAAATACCCCAAAGCTCAAAAAAGCCACCCCGAAATCCCCCAAAACCCTCTCAAAACCCCAAAATCCCCACAAATCCCCCCAGACTCAGTGGGGCCATCCTGGATCAGGGGGCACCAGCCGGTGGAACAGGAGCCACTTCAGGGGGCCCTCGGAGCTTTTTGGGGAGGGGGCACCATGGGAGACACCCCAAAAACCGGGGGGGGGGGGACCCCTGCTGTGCCCCCTACCCCCGAAACCCCCAGACCCCGGTTCAGGGTGGGCCTGGGACCCCCCAGGACCCTTCCAGGAACCCCAAACCTCGCAGAGCTCCTCCAGTGTTGGCCCAGAACCAGCCTGGACCCTCAAAAACCTCCCCAGGAATCCCAGACCCCCCCTTTCCCCCGAAAAGTCACCTCAGACCCACCTGAGACCCCCCCCAAATCCATCAGACTGCTCCAAATCCTCCTCCTCTCAATCCCCCCCAAACCCTATGAAATCCTTTCAGACTCCCCCAAATTTCTCCAGACTCACTTCAGAACACCCCAGATCCCCTCACAACCCCCCAGTTCCTCTCACAATCCCCCAAAATCGCCTCAGACCCTCCCAATTCCCCTCAGATCCCCGTAAACCCACCTGAGAACGCTGCAGACCCTCTCAAGCTTGCCCCAAAGCTCCCTAAAACCCCCTCAGATCCACCAAAGCCCCCTCAGACCCCCTCATTCCGCCCAAACCCACCGCACACCCCCCTATTTCCCATCGATGTAACAAAAAATCCCCAATTTCCCCTCAGACCCGGCCCAAACACCCCCAGTTTCCCCCGGACCGACCTCAGCTCTGCTCTCCACTCACAATCTCTCGCCTCTGCCGCGTGCGTGGGCTCCCCCAGTGAATAGCGCGCGCCCTGCTCCCAAACAACCAATCATCGCGCCGCACGTCCCTGAACTAACTAATCACGGCGCAGCTCCCCTCAGCAACGCCCGCCTCCCTTTCGCCGCCCCAGCCAATCAGAGGCGAGTCGGAAGCGGCGCCCCCTTCCTCGCCGTCGCCGGGACGCCCCAGGCTCGGGACAGGAGCGGGAGGGGCCTGAGAGGGGATCGGGGCGGGGCGGGGGAGGGTCCGGGGGGGGAGTCTGGAGGGGCTTTGGGGAAAGGCCCGCGTGTTTGAGGAGGGCTCTGGGGGGTGCTGAGTGTGTTCTGGGAGGGTTTTGGAGGTTTTGGGGAGGGGCTTTGGGGGGTCTGGAAGGGTTTGGGGAGAGAGTCTGGGAGGGGTGTCTCAGGGGTCTTGGGGAGAGGTCCTGCGGGGATCTGGGGAGGGGCTTGGAAGCCTGAGTTGGGTTTGGGGAGGGGTCTGGAGGGTCCTGGAAGGGTCTTGGGAAGGTTGTGGGGGGGTCACAGGGGATATCCTTGGCTGGGTCCGATTGGGGTCTGGGGGCTCTCAGGGGGGACCTGGGGTCCCGGGGGGTACCAGGCCCACCCTGAACCGGGTTCGGGGGAGGGGGCACAGCAGGGGTTTCCCCCCCTCCCCGGTTTTTGGGGTGTCTCCCATGGTACCCCCTCCCCAAAAAGCTCTGAGGGCCCTCTGAAATGGCTTCTGTTCCACCGGCTGGTGCCCCCTGATCCAGGACGGCCCCAGTAAGTCTGGGAGGTTTGGGGGGAATTTCAAAGGCCTGTTTTGGGGATTTTGAGAGGGTTTTTGGGGAGGCTTTTTTTGGACTTTGGGGATTTTATTGTTTAGAAGGTAATTATTAGGTTTTTGGAGAGAATTGTTGGGTTTTGGTGGGGGTTGTGGATTTGAGGGGTTTTGGGGGAGTTTATTGGGGTTATACTGGGGGTTTGGTTTTTTTGTGAGATTTACTTCAGTTTTTGGTAGTATTTTTTAATTTTGGTTGGTTCCAATAGGATTTTTTGGGATTCTCTGGGGTTTTGGAGGATCTTATTTTGATTTTTAGGGGATTTTGGGGGTTTTAGTGGAATTTTGGGAAGCCTTAGGTGGTCTGAGGGGGCTTTGAGGTAGTCTCGTTGTGTGGAGAAGGGCTGAAAGGCACCAAAATCTACTTAAAACCCCTGAAAGTCCCAATAGAATCCACAAAATTCAAATTAAAACCCACAAAATCCTGGTAGAACACCTTAGAATCTCAAAGAAGCCCACAAAATCTCTTGAAATCCCAACAACCCCCGCCAAAGTCCCAATTAAGCCCCACAAATCCCCCAAAAAATGTTCTCAAAACCACATGAAGCCCCAGAAAATCCTCCCGAAGATCCAAAGAAATGCTGGCAACACCCAAACAGGACCAAAAAAACCCCGCAAATCCCACAGAAATCCCCCCAAACCCCCCAAAATTTCTTAAAAAACCCAGACCTCCAAAGAATCCCACTAAATACCTCCACAATTCCAATAAAACCACCCAAAATACCCCAGAAATTCCAGTAAAAACCCCCAAAATTTAAGACAATCCAAAAAAATCCCCACAACATCCCAGTATTCCCCCACAAAATTATAAAAAAAAAACAACAAAAAATTCAATAAGCCCCCAAAAACCTCCAGAAAAACACCCCCCAAAGCACCAAAAAACCCCCCCAGAATTCCCCAAAATTCCCCAACTGCCCCCAAACCCAATCATTCTCTCCAAAAACCCCAATAATCACCTCCGAACTCCCAACAAACTCCCCCAGCCCCAAAGCCCCAAATGCCCCAGCCCTGCCCAGCCCTCCCTGGTCCCTCCCAGTCCCGCCCAGGCCCGTCCGGGCCCGCGGCCAAAACTCCCGGAGCCAACGCGGAGGGCCCGGAGCGAGCCCGGAACCCATCCCGGGCTGGGCCTCAGCCTCGGCCCCTCGGGGGCATTTGGGGCCGGCCTGGGCAGGGTTAGGGCGGGCTCAGATCCCTGGCAGGGATTCCCAGCCTCGCAGGGGGATTTTAGGCCCCTTTGGCTGATTTTGGCTGAATCTGGTGGGGCTTAGGCCAGTTTTGATAATTTAAGAATAAACCGGGCAGTTTTACAATGGATTTTAGATCCCTTTGGCTGACTGCAGGCCTCTTTGGGTAGTTTTAGTTCGAGCCAAGCCTTCTAAGGGTGATTTTATGTTCCATTGTGAGCATTTTAAGCCAGTCTGGGTGATTTTAGGTCTCTGTGGCTAATTTTACGTGAAACCAGTTCAGTTTTAGGGTGGGTTTTGTTGCAAATAAGAAGCTTGACTGGGCCAGTATTCAAGCAGCAATCAACTTATTAATTAGTATGGTAAAGTATGAGCAATACAGTGCTGGGTACAGTGGGGGAGGTTTTCCCTCCAACTGCACACCGATAGTTGAGGCTTACAGGTATTTATAGGGGTACTCATCAGCTTTCTCAGCAGTTTCTATTCCAATTTTTACTCATCAGCAGTTTCTATTCCAAATTTTTATGTCACAATTCTATACACTATTGTGATTTAGTTTTTCTCAGTGTTATGTTTGCCCAATTATCCCTTCATAAAAAAACCCAAAAAATATTTGAGATAGCAGCAATTTTAATTAAATAGTTTAGAAAATATATAAATAAGGGATAATTTGGTTCCAATAATAGCGCATAAGCAAAAGATAACCACGGGGTACGGAGTGCAGGGTTCTGGGACCCTCGCCACCTCACGTACATGCTTGCCAAGTAAAAATTACCCCCTTATATGCCATGGGTTAATACCATCTCCTCCTATTTTCGGTTTGTCACATTTCTATCTCTGCCCTCATTACCACCTTTACCACGCATGCGCCACCACTCAGTTTGGTGGTCGCACAAGTCTTTTGGGGGTCATCTGATGAAGATTTCATGGTCTTCCTCTTTGTCCTTTAATTCACCTTTGGGTTACACATGCGCACCAAGCCAGTACAATGTAAACCAAGACTAACATATCAATATATGTACATATCAAGGCAATAAATCCCTTATAATTAGCATTTTCTGGGACCCAACCAGGTTTTGCTTCCTTTCTGCTCATTTTTAGCAACTATATCTTCAGCTTCTTTCCTCCTGTCCTTGTGAACATCTGCCAGGAGGGGCGGGGGTGGAGCCCCTCCTCTTCCTCTCTTCTTTGGCATTACAACTTTTAACTATTTTTATTATTCCCAATTAATATAATAATTAATATAATTACTGTACCAATATTGATTATTGTTTCAATTTTATCAGCACGAATCATACCTATTTATCACATCAGGATGTATCCCAAAAGGAGTATCCCCAGATGGTGGGGTCCGGTTTCCGAAAGAATAAAAAATGGTGGGGTCCACCTTTTAATTACAAGGACTATAAATCTCATAACAGTGATGTCCAGCTTCCCTTGGTCAAAACCATAAATCCTTGAGGTGATGTTCATCTTCCTTTCTCAAGCTGTTTTTCTCTGCTTTATTAAGGCGTGAGATAAGCATATTTCCTTTATATATATTCCAAAGCTATAGTTTCAAGGATACCAGCAATATTCTAAAATTATACTTCAAAAGGTTATTATTGCAGAACTCTTTAAGGATTAACTACAAGCAAAAAGCAACATCCTTAACGCTTTAATTCCAATGCTCCTAAGTCAACCAAGGTTAATTGCAAACAAAGGATAGGTTCAAAGGCCTTCTTCCATGCTTTACTTTCCTCAGTTATTATTAGAATTCACAGCTGTCCCATGGTCGGTCTCCACACATATCACAATCACAAATACCCACATTGCCTGTATGTACCTGACACCAAACACAGCTTTGTATTTCACAAGAGGCAGAGAGAGCACGGGCAGGCAGCTCTGAACAGTGCATATTCTATGGCTCTATGCAGATATTTACTTTGTGTGTTTTGTTGTATTGGTTAGCAGTGCTGTATTAATGTGAAAAATGCCAATCCCTTGTTGTTAAAATTTTAAAAGTTTAATAGTAATAAAATGGTTATAAAAATAGTAATACAATTAGAGTAATAATAATTTGGACAATTTGAATTAGAAAAATATGAAACAATAGAAACAAAGAGTTATGGACGTCTGGGTACCTTTTTCTGGGCAGCATGAGCCCTAAAAAGGACACCCATTAACAAAGGATTAACCCTTAAAAACAACAGCCTGTTGCATATTCATACACCTCATACATGATGCATAAATTCCATTCAAACACAGGATTCTGTCTGGTCAGTGTCAACTTCTTCCTCTGAATCCTAACAGCACCTTCGAGGTGGGAAGAAGTTCGTTTCTTCTGATAAGAGGGCAATAAATTCTTTTTCTCTGAAAGATTCAGGTGTCCTGTGGCTGCTATCTCACTGCAAGTCCTTTCTTTAAAAAGAGTATCCTACATAGCATCGTTTCTATTTTAACATTATTTTTTATAACCTAAAACTATATTTAACACAGTACTTAAGAGAATTAATACAGCATTACTTTCTAACACAACACATATAATATTCATTTTAATATTTGCGAAAAGCCAATCATAAAATACGCATTTTTCACAATTAACATTGTAATAGTGTAGTAAATGTAGTTCTGTAGTTAAAAGGTAACTTTTGTAGTTAAAATAGGAACTATGCATGTGGGATATTTTTTTTAAGAAAGGAATGAGGTACTTGCACCAGATAGCAGTCGCAGGACACCTAAATCTTTCAAAGAAAGAGAATTTATTGTTCTCTTATCAGAAGAAATTAACTTCTTCCTGCATCACTCAGCTCTGAAGACATTGTCAGGATTCAGAGGAAGAAGTTGAGGATGACTAGACAGAATCCTGTGTTTGAATGGAATTTATGCATCATGTATGAGGTGTATGAATATGCAACAGATTATTGTTTTTAAGGGTTAATCCTCTGTTAACATGGGTCCTTTTTCGGGCTTATTTTGCCCAGAAAAAGGTACCCGGACATCCGTAACTCTTTGTTTCTATTGTCTCATATTGTCCTAATTCAGATTGTCCAAATTATTATTACTCTAATTATATTGCTATTTTTATAACCATTTTGTTAGGCAAATTAATCCACAAACACCACAGGTCTAAAAAGGAGACAGAGGAGTCTTGTCTGGCTTTATTCCAATAAAGGGAGAGGCCATGGGACATTCCCCTGGGAACTCTTGAATTTTTGGAGGATGCAGCCTCCTTTTTATCCCAATTTCCAGCCACATTTCCCTTCTCTCTTTCTCCATTGGCTGAGGTCCTTGAGAGGTACAGGCTTCCCAAAACACCTGATACCAGAGATTTCCCTCTAATGTATAACCCTCCCTGTTAATTTTTAATTCTTACTGAATTTAGAGATTTTTCTTCCCCATTGTTTCTTTCATCTTTCAATGTCTAATTTCATTTATCAGCAAACCTAAAGTTTATTTCTAAAAGCAAGTATCTTTTTTCCATTCATCAATCAGTGGAATCCTTCCCATTGTTTCTTTTATCTCCCAGTGCAGGTTTTATCTACCAGCAGACCCACAGGTTGTTTGTAAAGAAAAACCCACTATTCCTCTCAATTTTATTACTATTAAACTTTTAAAATTTTCAAAACAAGTGATTGGTGTTTTTCACACAGGGAAGGGGCTCTGTGGCCAGGCTGGAAGGAGGTCCTGGTTAAAGAGTGCCAGGTGAGCTTTGTACCAAAGCTTACACAGAACTCCCAGTCCTTGCCAGCCTTTAGACAAGCACCAGCAAACACATTTTTAGCTTCCTGAACTCCCTGCCAGCCCCAGATGTCATTTAGGGCAAAAATTGGGGTTTTTCACATTACAGCAGCTGGGAGCACTGGAGCTCTGCTGCCCCTGAGGCCACACACACAGAGCCAGTGCAAAGCTGGCACGGGTTTGGGCAAAGCCTGGCTCCTGGAGGATGTGTCACTGTGAGAGCTGTGGGAAGGGAGGCACAGGAGCTCTCTGGAAGGAGCCTGAGCTGCAGAAGTACCTGGCAGCCTCTGAGTATCTGTGCAGGCACCGAAAGCAGGCGGCTTGGCGCAGGTGGTTGCAGAAGTGAGAGGGGTTCTGAATGATGCTCCTTGGGGAGAGAACAGGCAGGGACAAGGTCAGCCTGGCATTTCTTACACCACTAAAGCTCCTAAGAATCGAGTGGTGCCTGAGGCAGACTCCAAATGCACTTCTGCTCTGTAACTCAGTGCTACATCTCAAATGTCAGGTGGACTCTCTGCCTCCCTCTCCCTCTCTCTCCTGCTGTGATCGATGGAGAAAACATTACTAAAAATATTACTTAAAGGTTCATTTCATTGTGGTTTTATCCTAAAGGCAATTTCATTAGGGGTTTGCTCTAGAAAAAATGCTCCAGGGTAATATTCTCTCTTGCCTTTGGCATGTAGGAATCATAAGCAAAACTGCCACAGCACAAGTTCTTGTTAACCCCCAGCTGCCCAAACAGGAGCAGCAGGAGTCTGGCTCATCTTCCTGAAGCACTGTGCCCCTGGAATGCATCACAAGGTGAACCTGAGATAGATTTAAATATTAATAATTTAAATATGTTTAAAAATTAATTTTTTTTAGTACTTTCTGTACAAGGCATAGGTGCAGCATGGGTGAACCTTGGCCTGTGGGTGAACCCTTCAACAGATGCCATTAGTCCAACCTGAACACCAACTCCCCCTGTGTGTTCTCTTGATTCCTCTTTTCTCATATTAGACTCGCTCGTCCTGCACAGCATTCATTCCTAGCCTTGGTTTCAGTTTGGATTTCAGTGTGAGCAGTGAATCCAATCCTTGTTTTCCCTCACCTGTGGGAGTGATGCAGAGCAAGGCCAGGCTGCCCCAGTTTCAAGTAGCAGATGACGAGCTTTGACTCGATCCAACTGGCGAGCCTGGAAATATCATCTGGGGAGGACTTCAAGGGATCCTCTAGAGCAAAGCCTTTACTGCAAAGCTGCACATGAAAAAAAAAACAAACGTGATTTCCAAATATTAGAATACACCATTTGCTGGGTGGAAACACTTTTGGTGGAGAAAACTGAGGTCTAATAGACTCTGGCTTTAACTAATGTCAGCATTACAAAAACCAGTACAGAGAGCAGAAGGGTCTTTCAGGGATGTTCTGGGATTTTTGTTTCTGAGAGCTGGATTTCGAGGCTGCTGAGGAGGGCCAGCCCTGCAATTCTGTGATGCCCCAATCACTCTGTCCACAATCCCAGGGATGAATTCCCTCATCCGTTTTCCTGGTATGTCCATTCACCAGCCTTTCCTCTCAGGAGGAGCAAGTCCTCCTTTCTTCTTAAGAGACCCCTGGTGCTGTTCCTACCACAGCTCATTTCAGAACAGAGGGAGGAAAAAAGCGCTTAAAAAGGATGACACTTCATCAGTTTACTGACTGCTATAATATTTACGGCTTTAAAAAATTACTTCAGTATTGTAGGGGAGAAAAAAGGAATAGGATATTTGCCTATGAACTGGAAAGTCCTAATGTTTGACAAATGCTTTTGAATGAAGTTTGGCTGAACAGTGCTAAAAAAGGCGCAGTCCCTTTCTCAGAGTTTGAAGAAGCTGAAGGTATTGGAGTGAGGGTGGAGAGAAAGCTTAGCTGGGGCAGAGTGAAAACTCCCCAGTTATTGAGAGGGCATTTGTTGCTATAGAACTAAGATTAAAGAGAGGAGCATTTTTTCCACTCTGTGGGATTTCAATTTCCTCCACACATCAATACAGTTAAGAACTTGGAGAAAAGTACAAAACTACCTGACATTCTTTGGCTCAGCCCAACACTTCCCCCCTTCTGTGGTTTATTTCCAACTCCCAATTTTCAGATTTCAGGTGAAATCACATCTCAGCATTTCTCTCCGACCCTCGGCACTCCAGGTTGGTGCCCCTGGTTCCCTTTGCCATTCCTGCCCCAGGGAGTGCCCTGGCTTTGCTGCAGGGGTCCCAGCTGCCCTGGGCTCACAGCCCTTTAGCCCCGGACCTGCAGAGCCGTGGAGAACTTGGCGGCGGCCGCGGCGAAATCGCGCTGGCGGCACCGAGCGCTGCCGTCCCGCAGGGCCACCCTGCAGCCCCGCGCCAGCACGGTGCCACCGGCTGTCCCCAGGGCCTTGGGCAGGAGCCTGAGCCGCTGCTGCTGGCCCTGCTGGTGGCCCTGCTCGTGGCACCACTGGTGGCTCTGCTGATGGCACTGCTGGTTGCCCTGCTGGTGGCACTGCTGCTGGCACCGTTGGTGGCCCTGCTGGTGGCACCGTTGGTGGCACTGCAGGCGCCACCGGCTCGCCAGACTCGAGCTCGGTGTCCACCTCTGCTTCTATTTCCCTGAGTCTGGAGAGAGGGATGAGGAGTGGAGGGCTGGGGAATGTCCCTGTGCTGCTCTCTGCTGCTGCTGTTTCTGCTTTTGTCCCCGACACGTTGCCATGGCTTCCTGCTTTCCGCTTGCGGCTCGCTCTGTCTGCGCCACCCTGGGGTCGTTCCTTGGGTTCTTTTGCCTCCTGCCACGCCTGCAAGAGAGGGAGTGGGAGGTGAGGGGAGAATCGTGGGATTTAAAGTCACTCCAGAGAATCCAATCCAATCCCAGAATGGTTTGGGTTGGAATGGATCTCAAAGATCATCTCATTCCAGCTCTCTGCCATGGGCAGGGACACCTTCTGCTACCCCAGGCTGCTCTAAGCCTGTCCCACCTGGCCTTGGCACTGCCAGGGATCCAGGGGCAGCCACAGCTGCTCTGGGCACCCTGTGCCAGGGCCTCAGCACCCTCACAGCCAAGAGTTTCTTCCTCATGTCCAATCTAAATCTCTTTCTGCTTAAAGCCATTCCCCCTTGTGCTTGTCACAGCTTGCCTTTGCAAAATGTCCCAGGAGAGCTTTGTTTTGTTCCCAGAAGTGATTTCTGACAATGCTTTACCATGGATTTTAGCACCAAACAAGATGACATCAAGGGGCAATATGTTAAAATTAGTTGCCTTCCATTGTTTTAACTTTAGAGGATGCATTGGGATAAATAGGTTTGGAACATATTATTAAATTAAATTGGATGAAGAAAAGAAAACAGAATTAAATAAAATGCAAGTATCTGGGGAAGATATGTCTTTTCATAGTCTGGAGTGGAGATCTGATGTTCCTTCTGTGCTTTATCCTGCTAAGAGGAGGGCAGGTATTCTGCCCTATTCCAAAGTACCATCTGAGGTGCCTCTTCTGATCCCAACAAGAATGGGTGTTTGTTCATGGAGAACCAATTTCAGAATCTGCTTAAACATATGAAATCTGTTTCTACTCTGAGCACTTTGCTTGTGCTTAGGACATGTATTACTGTGATTACAATGAAATTAAATAACACATCAGAGGTCAGGTTCCTGTTCTATTAGTTCATGTTCACCACCAAAGATGTTGTTAAACTGATGGAGCAGAGGAAAGAATTCTCTTTTGGGGTGAAATGGGGATCCAGGAATCAGGCACAGAGAAATGAACCCCACTCAGGGGCACTCAGGAGAGCCATGGCCCAGCAGCTTCTCCCTTGCAGGGCTCCTGCAGTTCTCTTCCCCTCAGGGAATTCCCATTTCAAAAGGGTCCTGAGCCAGCTCAGCACAGCTGGACTCACCTCAGGGGCTCTTGAGGAAGGTTCCTGTTGCAGAAACATCTGGGCAGGGAACTGCTGGCTCAGTCCAAGCTCCTGGAAGAACACAGGGATGAGCACACTCAGGTTTGCATGGCTGTCCCTGAGGATGTTGTTTTCCCTCAATGTTTTCCCAGCCTATCCCAGCTCAGGAATTCCAGCTCAGCTCTTCCTCCCCTCCTTGGGAATCCTTTCAGCCCTGGCCTTTGAAAATGGAACCAACAGAACCTGCTGGAAGAGGCCTTACTTGATGAGAACACCAGAAGGGAAGTTGTTCTGAGCCCCATTCTGCCTGGCCTTGAACACTTCCAGGGCAGCTCTGTTTGCTGTGGGCAACCTGTGCCAGGGCCTCTCCACCCTCCTCACCATTCCTCCCTGGAAAGGGAGGAATTTCTTCCTAAGATCCAGTTGAACCCTGCCCTTTGTCAGCTGGAGGCCATTCCCCCTTGTGCTGTCCCTGCAGGTCCTTGTCCAAAGTCCCTCCCCAGCTCTCCCTGAGTCCCTCCAGGGGCTGGCAGAAGCTCTGAGGTTTCTCCCGAGCCTTCTTCAGGCAGAGGGGTCCCAGCTCTCACAGCCTTTCCCATAGCAGAAGTGCTCCACCCCCCCCCAGCACCCTCTGGTCCCTCCTGTGGCTCCTCTGGGCCACAAGGAATCATCTGGGAGGGGACTGGGAGAAACCCACGGTGGTGTCTGGGCAGTGCTGGGGCTGGGAATGCAAGGAAAAGCTGCTCCCTCCTCAGAGCCTGCAGGGATGGGAGATGTGGGTGTGCCCTGGCATGGCCAGCAGCCCTGGCATGGCCAGCAGCCCCATTTCCCTGGCATGGCCAGCAGCCCCATTTCCCTGGCATGGCCTGTCCCCAGGGCCAGCACCAAAGCTGCCACCAGCTCCAGAACAGCCCCCTGGGAATGCCCTGGTGTTCCCAAGGGGAACCATTGCCCATGGGCCAGCCCAGGCCCCCCAGGCCCCCTCTGGGCCTGGCACAGGGGGAGCTGCCCCTTCCCCACTCCCCTGCCAGGGCTCCATCGGCCGTTCTGGCCCTTGCTGGGCTCCAGTTCCACATCCAGGGCACTTGGAGAGTCCTGCCCCAGCCAGCTGTCCCCAGCCCGGCTGCCCCTGCCCCAGCCCAGCTGCCCCCCCAGCCCTTCCCCAGCTCTTCCCCAGCCCAAACACCCCTGGGGCACACCGGGCACCGCTCCTGCCCCGCAGCTGCTGCTGCCAAGGTGGGGATGGCTCCAGGCCAGCCCCACTGAGGGCACCCAGGAGCCTCCAAACCAACCCCTCCTTCCCCTCCTGGGGCTCACCTGCAGCTGGGCTGGGCTTGTGCTTCAAATGGCCACAAAGATGATTTTCCAGCTGTCACTGTGCAGGCAGGGGCTGGTGCTGAAGGGATGTGAGCCAGGTCTGAACACATCTCTGTCCTTGTGGGCCCAGAGCTGCTGAGCACAGCTCTGCCAAAGTTAAACCCAGGCTTTGGGGGCAGGGGCTTGGAAAAACAAACTCAGAACTGGCAACAGCTCTCATCTGGTCTCTGGCTGGTCCAGCTCTCATGTGGTCTCTTCTGGTTGTCCAGAATTAGATGTAAGATTTTTTTTTTATATTTTCATGTGAAAGGACATTTCAATGTGTTCTTTCTGCAATTATTGCAGGCAAAGTGACTAATTTTATTTATGCCTTACCTTCAAGCATGGGAGTATCTTACTTTAGTGAAAGTCATTTTTAAATGCACCTCAAACCTTAAATAACTCAAAGCATCTTTCTTCCCACCAGGAATATAAAAGGTCTTTGGTGCAATCTGCCTTACAAAAATGGAGGATTACCATGAAAAATATCTTAGAAAATATAGATTTGTGTGTTTGTTCCTATTCTGAATGGCCAGCTGGGCAAACCCTGCTGTGGTTTGGTGGAGAAACTCAAGTCAGATTTCTTTTGTACCTCTGAACTTGCAGGATGATTTGATGTTTTTTTCAGGAGCCTTATGACAGTAAAGAAAAAAAAGGTTTGTCTTTTTGGTATGTGGGGGTCTTTCATTATTTATTTATTTATATTTTCAAGACTCTTAAATCTTGCACTTTATTAATAGCAGGTACAGTAAAAGTAAAAACAAATCTTTCTGTGTAATGGAGAAGTTATAATTTTGGCAGCTGCTTGCCCTGCCCTGTTCTGTGTCATTGCTTTGTGTGAAGCCTCTGCTGTTGGGGGATTCCCTCTTTCACTGGTTTTGGAAATCTGATGGAATTGCTCAATTGTTAGAATGAGAGGGGTCATTCCAATTAAATTTATTGCCTGAGCTCTTCTAGTCCAAGTGCTTGAAGCTTGTTGTGAGAAATAATGCTCACTTTCAAAAATTTAAAAGGTTTATTGAAACCTTATCAGAAACCAACAGAAGACTGAATAAAGAAAATAATACAGCATGGAGAGCAAAGGATTCAATCACCATCTGTTCATCCAGAAAAATGGGTGTTCTGCCCTTTATACCTCCAGCCCCTCTTAACATAAATTTAATATTCACTCTTTAATTGTGAGAGCCAACCATCACATTACTCACCTATAGCATCGTTTTCTAACGGTGTTGACTTTCTCAGCTTCTGTTAATAGTTGTGATTGTATAACAATGTTCTTGGGTGGGATTTTGCAAGATTCTGTCATCAGCTTTCTGTTTTGTTCTTGGATTTCTTAGTGCTGGGTCAGAACTGAATGCAGCATTTTGGGAGGGAAGCTGTCAGCCTCAGTGGGGCCGGGGCCCGTGGGGCTCTGAGGAGTCCCTGGTGTGAGAAACCCCAATCACTTGTGTTAAAATTTTAAAAGTTTAATAGTAATAAAATGGTTATAAAATAGTAATACAAATAAGAGCAATAAGAACTTGGACAAGCAGAGTTAGGACAATAAAGGACAATAAAAAGCAAAGAATGATGAACGTTCAGTCAGAACTGAATGCAGCATTTTGGGAGGGAAGCTGTTAACCTGTGGGGCTCTGAGGGGTCCCTGGCAGGGCATGAGGCTGCCCTGGCCCCCTGCAGCACCTCCATGCCCGTCTGCAGAGGTGGTGGAGGTGTGAGAGTCACTGGTTGTGTTTTACTGTTTGTTGTGTTTCACCTCTGGAGCTGGGTGGGGTTTGGGATTCTGGTTTTTTTACTTGTTTATTTTGTTTTTGATTGTGTTGGTTTGGTTTAGTTGGTTTGTTGAGTTTGTTTGGTTTGGGGTTTTTTGGGGATTTTTTTTTTTTTTTTTGGCAGGGAGCTGTTCTTGTTGCTATTACTTTTAACATAATTTTTATAATTTAAAAAAAAAGAGATAATTTATTTTTTATAATTAGCAGCAACCCTTCCATGCCTGTTCACAGCCAGGTCCAGGGTGAAAGGAGGTGGAAGTTGGTGCAAAGGAGCTGTAACAGGATGCAGTGGACAAGTCTCATCTCACAGACAGCGAGGCATGGCCCAGGTGGCCACTGAGAGAAGGGCTGGGGCTGCAGGGGATGGGCAGAGTTGTCCATCCCATGTTGAGGAGCTATTTTTCCACTGGGCATGGTCTCTTCAGCATACCCTGGGTCAGTGTCAGTGCACTGTGCTGTTATCACCTCTTCAGAGTGGGCACTGCAGCCTTCATCTCCAGCCCTCAGCCCTCTCTAATCAGCTGTACAAGGGTTGAGGGCTTGACAAAGGGAAGGTTGTAAGAGCCAAAATGAGAGATGTGGCACTCCAGGGGCTCTCCAAAATGCAGTTTATTGTATACAAAATGCAGTTTATTGTATCCCAGAGGTTACAGCAGTCCAGGGTCGTGGGTGACACAGCTGTGCCTAGAGCTGTCAGCTCCAGCTGCACACAAGCCTGGAGACTCTTTGGTTTTGGTTACAGTGCATTATATACTTTGCTGAGCATAAAGATTTCTTTCACTAACTGGAGAGTTTAATTGGATAATCCTTAAATGATGAAATACATAACAGACTGAAAGAGCTCTATGAAGTCAAGTGTCATTATTTTATCCTCTGATAAAATGGTGTGAGTACTGAAATTTCAGATTTTAGGATGCAGGTAAAACTACAGGACTCTCCCAGGGAGCCTGTATTCCTTTATTTGCGGTATACAAATAACTTAATACAGCAGAACCAATCTATACCTTAACTTTTACCTATAGCCTAACTACTATGTCATATGATATCATAAGTACTATTTCATATCATAACATCATATCATATCATATCATATCATATCATATCATCATATATCATATCATATCATCATATCTCATATAATATCATTATGATACCTATATCATAACTACTATAAATACCATATCCATGTTACTATTCTCCAATCTAAAAGTTAGTACATTACAGTTTAAGCTCAAGTTGTTATTCAGTTTTCTTGCAGTGGAAAATTTTGAGACCTTTTTTCTACTTGCCCCATGTCTGTTTTGTCTGTGCTATCTTCTTGCTTGGTAAAAACATCTCCTTGTTTGAGGTGGGTTTATCCTTTGCTCTAAGCCATAAAAACCCCTTCTAACAAACACACCCTTTGCCTCCTTGGTTATCCAGTAAGACTGGCTCAGCAATTCTTTTCTTCTGTATCAAAACTTGCTTCCATCTCTGTCGCTATCAGACACAAAGGAACACGAGCACACACCTCTCTCAAGGTGAAGGAAAAAAGGGAAGTTTTATTTTCTGACTCCTATATATATAGTTTTACAAAGGTGACAGAGGATTGGAGGGTGACAGTGACACCTCTCCAATGACACTGGCTACCACAACAGTCCATCAATTCTCTCCTCCTCCATCAAAGGAATGTGAACAACAAGTTATTTACAAGAAAGTGCATGATAAAGTTCCTTAGAAGAATGTAAACATCAGAAGGCCTTGAGAATCTTAAAAAACCAGGGCGACATCTCACCCTTTTCTGTTTAAAAAAAAGAAAAAAGGAAAAGAAAGTGAACAATGCAAAAAGAAGCATGAACGATGTTCAGTGTCCATTTGCAGAGGAATCATCTGAGTGATCACTCTCATCATCTGCATCCGAGTCATCATTCAATGATTCATCCGCCTGATGCCTTTCAGGTTGGTCACGGTTTCCATCCTGCTCGTCGGCTGGATTCTGCCTCTGCGGTCGCAGGTCAGGGCGAACACATTTCGAAGGTACCCAGCGTACCCCAGTATCTGTGGATACACAAGCATACCCACGCCCCGAAGCGATAAGGTCATAGGGACCTTCCCACTGTTTGGTGACTAAATTCCGCACCTGAACCTTTGCCCGAGGCTGATGTGCCTCATCCGCGGCCTGCAACGAGAGATGGTGATTCAAAATGACAGGGTTATCTGAGTTCTGTGGCACAGTGAGATGATTGATTGTGCACAAAGCTTTTGCCAACCGACTTTGCGGGGTTTCACCCTGCATTCCCCGTTTTTGTTTTTGAAGAACCCGCTTCAGAGTACCATGAGTGCGTTCCACAATAGCCTGGCCAGTGGGAGAATGAGGGATACCAAACTTGTGTGAGACACCCCACAACTGCAGGAAACTGCCGCACCTTTTGCGATGCGTAAGCAGGACCATTGTCGGTTTTCACAGCAGAAGGTATGCCCAGAACGGCAAAGGCCTGCCTCCAGTGGGCGAGGACATCACGGGCCTTCTCCCCAGTGTGAGCCGAAGCCCACATCGCAGAGGAGAACGTGTCCACCGTGACATGCACATACTTAAACCGGCCAAACTCGGCAATCTGGGTGACATCGGTCTGCCAAAGCTCCAAGGCCCTAAGGCCTCTGGGGTTTACCCCTGCTGGCAAAGGCGGAGCAAGTGCGTGGCAGTCATCACATGACTCAACAATGTCACGAGCCTCAGTTGGCGTCAGCTGAAACTGCTTCTGCAGGGTATGTGCATTTTGATGGAAAAAACCATGTGATGCCTTGGCCTGCGCAAGTGTATCAGGCTGAGGCGCCACCCACGCTGGGTTAGCCAACTTGTCAGCCCTCGCGTTACCTTCCACAATAAAACCTGGCAAATCAGTGTGACTCCTCACATGCAGAACATAGAAAGGATGAACCCGGGCCTGAATGGCACACCACAAGGTCTTCAGTAAATGGAACAAGGCAGAATTACTGACCTCCTTCAAAACCGAATGACCCAACTGCTGTGCGATATCAGCCACATAGGCGGAATCCGTGACCAAGTTGAAAGGTTCCTGGGAAAATTTCTCAAATGCCATGACAGCAGCCCTCAATTCAACCAATTGGGCTGACCCATCCTGATGGCCTTCCAGAACCTGCCACTCAGATCCATCCCGCCAGGTAACAATGGCCTTTCCTGTTTTCCCTGAACCGTCAGTGAAGACGGTTGGTCCTTGCACAGGCTCCTGACTATTTTTGGGCCGCAAAGAAATTTGTGTAGACTTTGCCATATGCAGTAGCCTATGGCTGGGCAGATGATAAGTGATCTGCCCTGAAAAATTTTCCAGAGCACTTTGCAGGGACACGCTGTTTGCAAAGCTCCAGTCAAAATCCTCCCGTTGCACCGGGAGTATGATCTTTGCGGGATCCGCACCCATCAATTGCAAACACCGTTGCCGGCATTTGATTATCAAGCGAGCAATCAGCTCAAACAATGCAGTTGCCGTCTTCTGCGGCTGATGGGGCAGGAAGACCCATTCCAGAACGTGCAAGGAATCAGACCATTTGTCATTCCATTGGCCAATGATGCCTGTGGGATATGAACCTGGAGTGGTGATGAACACAGTGACATCAACGGAGGGATCAATGCGATAAACTTGGCAAGCCGAAACAGCTCGCTGAACCACCTCCAATGCCTCACGTGCCTCAGGGGTCAGTGTGCGAGGTGACTTCAAATCAGAGTCTCCTTTCAACAGATCATACAGAGGAGACAGCTGCGCATCGGTTAGTCCCAAATATGGACGTAACCAAGTGATGACACCTACCAATTTTTGAACATCATTCAGCGTCTTCACAGAATGCACAAATTGCACCTCTTGGTGACGGATCGTCCGTTCCAGAATTTTTACCCCCCAAGTACTTCCAAGGTGGTTGTTGTTGCACCTTTTCTGGAGCTACCTGCAGTCCATGAGCATGCAAAGCACCGAGCAACCGAGGCTGAATCCTCAGCAGCTCATCCTGGGTGGATGCTGCCACCAAAATGTCGTCCATATAATGATACAGACGTGCATCAGGAAACTGCTTGCGAACTCCAGACAAGGCACGGGCCACATACCACTGGCATATGGCAGGAGAATTGCGCATTCCCTGAGGCAATGTCCTCCATTGATATCTCTGTGCAGGCTCAGCCTCATTAATTGCTGGCACCGAGAAGGCAAACTTCGGTCTGTCATTGGGATGCAAAGGAATTGTAAAGAAACAATCCTTCAGATCCACAATGAGGACCGGCCAGTCCGCAGGAAGCATGGTAGGTGATGGCATGCCCACCTGCAATGTTCCCATGCTTTCCATCACGGCATTAATCTTTCGGAGGTCCTGCAACAACCTCCATTTCCCAGATTTCTTTTTTATACAGAAGACAGGAGTGTTCCAGGGACTGGAAGAAGGTTCCAAATGGCCCTGGTCCAGCTGCTCCTGCACCAGATTTCGAAGGGCGTCCAATTTATCTTTAGGAAGGGGCCACTGCTTTTCCCACACAGGTTTGTCCACCAGCCACCGTATAGGAGGCGTTGGACACTTTTCGCCCTTCACTGCAGTGGCCCCCATCAAAAATCCGTCCCGATGCGCACCCCCCAGACAGATAGAACATCCCTCCCCCAAAGGTTAACAGGAGTAGAAGTAACATGAGGCCTAACCCAGGCCGTCTGTCCCTCCGGGTTCGTGACCAGCACAGGCCGCTGGCTCACATAGCATTGCGCCGTCCCTCCCAGGCCTGCGACAGACGTCCCCACCGGATCCAAGGGCCACTCCGGGGGCCAGGCGGCTAGGGAGAGAACCGTGATGTCAGCACCGCTGTCGAGAAGCCCGCGGAGGTGGATTTCTGACGGCGCCACACCAGGAACAGACAGGGTACACAGCATCTCAGGACGGTCCTTGGTCAGGACGGCAGTCCAGTGAACTTGAGGTGGCCCAGTGGATCCAAAGCTGCCTGCTCCACGCGACTGGTCAGCTGTCCTGCGAACAGAGGACTTAAAAGGCACAAGTTGAGCAAGCCGCGTCCCTTTCGGGATAGTGACGGGGGGGGTGGGTGTGGAGACCATGGCACAAATCTGGCCTGTGAAGTCTGCATCAATAAGCCCCAGGTGAACAATGATGCCCTGAAGGGTGGCACTGGACCTCCCCATAAGGAGAGCACTCATGCCCCCACCCAAAGGGCCAAAGGCATCCAGGGGAACCTTATATATCTCAGAAGAATCTAAGACGACTGTTGCTGCGGTGCAGACATCCACACCTGCGGATCCGCGGGTGCTGGCTGCAAGCCGGCAAAGGAGACCTCCATTGGCTCCGGGGTCTGGAGAGAAGCTTGTGTCTGGGCACGTCCCTCCAGCGCGCTCCGCTTGACGTTTCCTGAGCCCAGCAAGGCTTGGCCGTTAACGTGAACAGTCACCTTGCAAACATTGGACATGTGATTTGGCCTACCACACCGACCGCACAAGAGCATGGGGAATTTGACCTTTTGCACTTTCTTCCCTCGCTTTTTGCCAACCTGCGCAGTCCCCTGCTGTGGCCGTTTGCCCTGCGGCACCGCCCAAACCGGCTGCACAGTGGCAGCCACAGTGGCCAACTTCCGACCTGGGGGAACGATGTCTACACAGGCCTCCGCCATCTTGGAGATAGTAGGGACACCAGGCAGAGCCAGTATGACCTTCCTACAAGCAGCATTGCAATTACACCTGACAAGGTTTGCAATCGTAACGCTCCTAGCCAGAGGATCAGGCACCTGCCTCTCCACGGACACAATCAGCCTTGCCGCAAATTCCATGATAGGCTCATCATCCCCCTGGACAATGGTCGAAAATGGCTGCTTCGGAGTAGCCATCTCCAGGGTCTGGACAATCACTGCCATGCTCATTGTGTGGCACTGGTCAAGCACAAGGGGATCAAATCCAACCTGCCCCTGAACATTCTCATAAAGTCCTGTCCCTATCAGCATGTCAGCAACAACCCCACACCTGGGGTCCTGTTGTGCTAGTGCAGCATTCTGCACCACTACTTGGGCTGCCAAATGAGCCCACTTGGTCTCAAAAACACCAAATTGCACAGGGTCAAAAAGAGAATGTGCCACATGATGGAGATCGTGAGGCGTCAACACATCTGTAGCAATCCTCTGGAGAGTCTGCATAACCTCAGCAGACCCCAACCCATGCTGAGCAATTGCTTCGCAGAGTTCCTTCTCCAGCTTATATGGAAGGGGTTCATGGGTGTTATGAGCAATGCCCCTGATCACAGGGAAAGCCTGGGGACCCCCTGGCAAAGCCACCGCACCTGCTGTGTCCCGGCCCTTGGGCCCCACAGGGACAAGGGATGATTGCCTGGGAGCCAGGACAACAGCACCCGCAGAGCCAGAGAAGCTCACTCCGTGACTCCTGCAGATGCCGCGAGGAGACAGGATCATTCATCTCGTCCGTCTTAGTCTTGGCCTCTCACCAGAAATGCTCAGGGTGCTTCGGACGCACAATCACTTGGCACGCAGGAAGTGTCCAATGATTTGACGAGAAAGCACCATGACCCCGGGCACCCACCGGCCTCCCACTGGCCGTGTCAGCAGTTGCGCTAAAGGTAAATACCTCAGCGCCCTGCCGTGCCGCAGCTCCGGCGGGGGACGCCTCGGCGGACACAGGTGCCGGCACAGCCCGCAAATCCGGCGCGGGCCGGGACGCAACCGGCGTGGGGCTCCCAGCCCCTGACGGGGGAGGAGCGGGATGCCAAGAGAGGTGCGGCCTGTGGAGCCGCATCTCTGTGGAGCAGCACAAGGGAACCGGGCAAGCCCCCTATGAGAGCCTGCCCCAAACCGCTGGACTCCACAGCGGGCACCGCCCCCACCGAGCGGAGAGGGGTGGGCTGCCTGCTGACCAGAGCGGGACCGGACGGAGCACCGACCTACGCAGTGCCCCCGGCCGCCTTCGCTGACTGCACATGCCCAGCAGGCTGCACAGACCCAGAGACTGGCAACGCACTGCCCCTGGCAGCTTTCACCTACTCTGCATGCCCTGCAGGCTGCACAGGCCCAGAGACGGGCGAAGCCGCCTCTCCCGCTGAGGAGCCCGACTCGGGGGCGGGAGAGCCCACCCCCGCCACGCTCGGGGAACATGGTGGACACACCACAATGTGTACAAAAGGTCGTCACAGAATCAGACTCGAGGCGGAAGCCAACCCTCCTAAGCTGGGAAGGCACAAAGAGAGGGCAACCCGTCCCCTGTGCAGGGCGGGGTGGGGCGAGGACGGCCCGCCGAATCCACGCCTGCCGAATCTGGGGCCAGTTGGCTGTGAGTCCAATCCACCCCGGGCGAACAATGGCCACTTCCCAGTGCACTGTCCTGCGGCGGGGAGGGGGATTCCACATCACAGAGAAGTTCACCTTCCCCCTCATCCACATCCAAGACAGAAGGGCTTCCCTGGGAACTCTGAGGGGTACAAGAACCAGAACCCCGCCAAAGCTCCTCACATTTTTTCCATTGCACCAACAGTGACCCCATGTCTACAGTGCAGTCATCAAAGAGAGCCTCCATGAGATGGACCCCCACAAGAGACCACTCCTCCCTGGAGAACACCTTCCCAAGGACCAAAAAAAACCCCTCGCTCTCGGACCCACAGGATCAATCTTTCAAAATCATCCCAGGAAACAGAAACCTGTTTCCACTCCAGAACCTCCTTCCAGAGGTCCAAAATGAGGGAATCCTCCCCAAAACCCACAGAGGTTGCCATTGCCCCAAGAACAGCAGGCAAAGCCCCAAAAGGGAGGGGAAAACACCTCACCAAAACTCGCTTGCTGTCCGCGTCTCAGCCTAGGCTGCAATACACTTCGGCGGTCACCAGATGTTGCTATAGGGCAGGAAAGAACACAAGCACACCCCGCTCTCAAGGTGAAAGAAGAAAGGGACGTTTATTTTTCTGACTCCGATATTTATAGTTTTACAAGGGTGACAGTGGATTGGAGGGTGACAGTGACACCTCTCCAATGACACTGGTTAAACCAACAGTCCATCAACTCTCTCATCCTTCATCGAAGGAATGCAAACAATAAATTATTTTCAAGAGAGTGCATGAGAAAATTCCCTACAAGAATGTCAACATTAGAAGGCTTACAAAATCTTAAAAGACCAGGGTGACAATACCCAGAATATCCCAGTTGCCTCCAGCATGCATCCAGTCCTTCCCAGTTGCTCCAGTTTGCTTGCAGCATCATCCCAGTTTTTCTCAGCTGCTCCCAGCAGCCAAAAGTGTGATCCCAGTCACTCCCTTTCAACCCCAATGTGATCTCAGTAAGCTCCAGTTTGATCCCAGTCACATGCCAGCCCTCCCAGTGTGGTCCCAGTATAATCCCAGTTGCTTCCAATCTCTCTCAGTATGGTCCCAGCTGCCTCCAGCATGGTTCCAGTTGCTTCCTAGATCAGCCCAGTCAGTCCCAGTATGATGCCATTTCCTCCCAGTGTGCTCCCAGTTGCTCCCAGTCTGGCCCAGTATGGGGGATGATGTGCAGGGTGTGTTCCCAGTCACTCTCAGATACTCCCAGTATTAGTCCAGTCGCTCGCAGTATGATCCAAAGATGAGCCCAGTGTGCTCCCAGTCCCTGCCAGTATGAACCAGTTGTGCTCCACATGGTTCCAGTTACTCTCTTTCACCCTCTCTTCTGTTCCAGTCCCTCCCAGTATCTCCCAGTGTAGTCCAGTTCCCTCCAGCATGTTCCCAGTCACTCCCAGTTGGTCCCAGTTGGGTTTTTGGGGGAATGTTTGGAGAATGAAGAAGTCCAAGGCTGAGCGGAAAAGGCCCCTCAGGGGGACATCGGGGGGTGCCGGTGGCGGCTGCCGGCAGAGGCAGCCTGGAGGAGCAGAGCCCTGTGTCCCCCAGGAGCCCAAAGTGGGGAGCCCAGAGAGGGGGGAAGCACCACCATTGGCGGGAGCCTCAAGAGCCTGGAGAGGAGCAGGGGAGACTCCTTGGAGCCGCTGCAGCCCAGAGCAGAGAATGAGGGGAGAAGGGAGCCCGGGAGCCCAAACAGCCCCGGCATCCCAAAATGGGGAGAGCCAAGAGGGGGGAGCTTTTGGCATTGCTGGGACTGCCAGCAGCCTGGGCAGGGCGGGCACCGAGTAGATGGGGGACCCCCAATCCAAGCGTGACCCCAGCAGCTGGGACAGGGGGGAACCCTCAAACACCAAAGGGGAGGGACCAGGGATGGGGAACTCCTGGGAGGCTTTTTCAGGGCTCAATCTTGGTGTTTGGAAGGTTTTTCTGGAGCCCAGCTGACCGGTATCTTCTAGAGATGGACTTGGGCAGAGGGAACTTCAAACACAATGTCCTCATCCCTTGTTTTCCCCAAACCAGGATTTCCCATTCCCAGTGCTTGGGAGGCTGTGAGGAAGAAGAAGATGTCTCGGGACACTGAGGCAAGTGAGGAGGAAGTCAGTGCCCCTTTCCCCCTCTGTGCTGCTCCATCTCCCAGCCCAGCATGGCCCCAGCTGCAGCACAGCCCTGGGGGGATCTCCTTGCCCTTTGCCTGTGGCACAGAGGCAAATCTCATCCTGTCCTTGTCCTTCCTCACGCAGAGCAGGAGCTGATCATGGAGAGCAGGGAGGACAAATCCCCACGGCAGAACCTGGTGGAAGAGGCCGTTTGGAGCGGCTCTACGGCGCAGGAAGCCAACCGGGAGGAAAAGGCCCTGAGAGGCCGCACAGGGAGGGGCTGCAAACGCAGCTGGCGGGGATCTGAGGGCAAAAGAGCCAGCCTGGGCCGGGAAGGCGGCCGGAGATGTAACCAGAGCTCGGAGCTGGTGCTCCATGAGCAGCTCCATGATGGGGAGAAGCCCCACATGTGTGTGGAGTGTGGGAAGAGCTTCAGGTGGAACTCCAAGCTGATCGTGCACCAGAGGATCCACACTGGGGAGAGGCCCCACATGTGTGGGGAGTGTGGGAAGAGCTTCAACCAGAGCTCCAACCTGACAAAGCACCACAGGACCCACACTGAGGAACGGCCCTACAAGTGTGGGGAGTGTGGGAAAAGTTTCAGCCAGAGCTCCAGCCTGATCAGCCACCAGAGGATCCACACTCGGGAGAAGCCCTATGAGTGCTCTGAGTGTGGGAAGGGATTTCCAACCAGTTCCTGTCTCATCCAGCACTATCAGAGTCTCTCTGAAGAGCAGCCCTTCCAATGCCCCGAGTGTGGGAAGGCATTCAAGGACAACTTCACCCTCGTCAAGAACCGGCGTAGCCACACAGGGGAGAGGCCCTACGAATGTGATAAATGCAGGAAGAGGTTTCTGACCAGCTTCTATCTCCTCCAGCACCATCGGATTCACAAAGAGGAGACGCCCTTCCAATGCCCCGGATGTGGGAAGGGATTCAAGTGCAACTCCACCCTTGTCACCCACCAGTGCGTCCACACTGGGGAGAGGCCCTACAAGTGTCCCCAGTGTGGGAAGAGCTTCTCACAGCGCTCTCACTTGACCCAACACCAAGGGAGGCATCGGTAAGGGAAGCCCTGCGAGTGCCCTGAGTGCAGGAAGAGCTTCATGCGCTGCTCCAGCTCCATCCCCCACAGGAGGAGGCACTTTGGGCACAGCCCTGGTGTCCTGGTTCAGAGCAAATTTGGGAGAGAATCCCCAAAGGGGCTCCTCTTGGAAAGCAAATTCAATCAGCCCCTCCCCCCAACCGGTCCGGGAGAAAATACCTCCTTGGAGAAAAGTGGAAATAAAAACGTTTATTAAACAATAAAACCTAAACAATATCAAACAATAAAACTCCTTGCTGCTCTAAAAGAGATGACAAACTGAGAAAGTCCCCTCCCCGGGTTGCAGCTCAGCTCACTCAGTCTCTGATATGTCCCTCTGGTGCTGGAAAGTCCCAGGCCAGGCCCTGCGCGGTGGGCCACAGGTGCAGCTGCCAGTGCTGCCCTGGGTGTTCAGTTCAGAGCAGGTTTCAAGAGATCCAAAGAAAAGGGGAAAAAAAAAAAAACAACCCACAGTCCAGGGAACTTCTTTGCCTTCTTTGCCTCAGCTGGCTAAAACTAACAGCAAAGGAGAGCTCTGCCCCACTGTCTGTCCATCCGCAGACAACACAGCCCAGGAGCAGGAATGTGGAGGAGTGAGTGCAGTGTCTGAAAACAAACTGCACCCTTCTTCTCTCCCCACTTCACTCTCTGGAATAAGTCTTAAAGGTGCAGAACTTACTATTCAGCATAAACACAACAAGACGATTGGGGATGAAAGCATCATATAGTCAACCCAGGACATTCCACCAATATCCCCATATTTTCAGCTTACTACTAAAACTAATATAAATTCTAACTCTACAAACACATACATTATACACCCATTATACAGCTATACACAGACAATGGTAATAACATTCAGCAAACAGTGATATTTACACATAGGTCTCACCCAACAATCAGATCTCCCTGAGATTGTGTCCTTCCATCTTTTTGCATTATCCACCATGTGCAACCTGGTCCCTGAGCAAAAACAGCCTCACAAATGGGTTTGTCTCTATTTGGGGCAGAGTTAATCCAAACTGTCTTCCCTAACAAACCTCTGACATGTACCACTGGGACTTTGTCTCCATCCACTCTATACAAAGGCTCAGAATGGGCAGGGCCCACTCGGTTAGTAGAGCCTCGGCTGTTAACTAGTGAGGTGGGTTTTGCCAGATGCTGCTCCCAGTTTTTGAAAGTTCCCCCACCTAATGCTTTCAATGTGGTTTTTAACAGTCCGTTGTACCTCTCCACTTTGCCTACAGCTGGTGCATGGTAGGGGATATGGTAGACCCACTCCATGCCATGCTCCCTAGCCCGGGTGTTGATAAGACTGTTCTTGAAATAAGTCCTGTTGTCTGACTCAATTCTCTCAGGGGTGCCATGTCTCCACAGGACTTGCTTTTCAAGGCCCAGGATGGTGTTACGGGCAGTGGCGTTGGGCACAGGGTAGGTTTCCAACCATCCAGTGGTGTCTTCCACCATGGTCAGCATGTAGCGCTTGCCCTGGCGTGTCTGGGGCAGTGTGATGGAGTCAATCTGCCAGGCCTCCCTATACTTGTACTTGGACCACCGTCCACCATACCACAGGGGCTTCACTCGCTTGGCCTGCTTGATGGCAGCACACGTCTCACAGTCATAGATAACCTGAGAAATACTGTCCATGGTTAGATCCACCCCTTGGTCTCGTGCCCACTTATAGGTGGCATCCCTGCCCTGATGGCCTGAGGCATCATGGGCCCATTGAACTAGGAATAACTCTCCCTTGTGTTCCCAATCTAGGGCTATCTTGGATACCCCTATCTTTACTGCCTGACCTACCTGCTCATTTTGGTGTTCCTCATTAGCCCGACTCTTGGGGACATGGGCATCTACATGGCAGACTTTCACAGGCAACTTCCCTACCCTGGTAGCAATGTCTTTCCACTCATCAGCAGCCCAGACTGGTTTTCCTCTACGCTGCCAGTTGGCCTCTTTCACCTCTCCAGCAACCCCACAGAGCACTGGCTACCGTCCAAGAATCAGTATAAAGGTAGAACTTTGGCTATTTCTCTCAGCAGTGTCCAGGGCCAGTTGAACAGCTTTGAGTTCAGCAAGTTGGTTTGATCCACCTTCTCCTTCAGTGGCCTCTGTGACCTGTTGTGTGGGGTTCCATACAGCTGCTTTCCACTTCCGGTTCATTCCCACAATGCGGCAAGAACCATCAGTAAAGAGAGCGTATCGTGTGTCCTCTGCTGGCAGTTGGTTGTATGGTGGAGCTTCTTCAGCCCGTGTCACTTCATGTTCCCCTTCATCAGCGAGACCAAAGTTTTCACCTTCCGGCCAGTTTGTAATTATTTCCAGAATCTCAGGGCCATTCAGGTTTCCAATACGGGCGCGCTGTGTGATAACAGCAATCCATTTGCTCCATGTAGCACTGGTGGCATGGTGCGTAGAGGGAACTTTTGCGTCCAATATCCACCCCAGCACCGGTAGTTGGGATGCCAGGAGGAATTGCGCTTCTTTGCCTATTACCTCTGAGGAAGCCTGGACTCCTTCATAGGCTGCCAAGATTTCTTTCTCTGTTGGTGTGTAGTTGGCTTCAGACCCTCTGTAGTTTCGACTCCAAAATCCCAGTGGTTGACCCCGAGTCTCCCCAGGCACCTTCTGCCAAAGACTCAAGGACAAGCCATGGTTCCCGGCTGCAGAGTAAAGCACGTTCTTCACCTCTGGTCCTGTCCTGACTGGGCCAAGGGCTACTGCATGAGCAATCTCCTGCTTGATCTGTGCAAAGGCTTGTTGCTGCTCAGGGCCCCAGTGGAAAGTGTTCTTCTTACGGGTGACCAGATAGAGAGGGCTCACGATCTGACTATACTCAGGAATGTGCATCCTCCAAAAACCTATGGCACCGAGAAAAGCTTGTGTTTCTTTCTTGCTGGATGGTGGAGACATTGCTGTGATCTTGTTGATGACATCGGTGGGAATCTGACGCCGTCCATCTTGCCATTTCACTCCCAGAAACTGGATCTCTTGAGCAGGTCCCTTGTCCTTGCTCTTCTTGATGGTGAAGCCAGCTTTTAGGAGAATCTGGATGATTTTTTTCCCCTTTCTCGAACGCTTCTGCTGCTGTCTTCCCCCACTCAATGATGTCATCAATATATTGCAGTCACCCTTTTCCAGTGCAGCCTGGATCAGTCCATGGCAGATGGTAGGCTTGTTTTTCCACCCCTGGGGCAGTTGGTTCCAGGTGTACTGCACACCCCTCCAGGTGAAAGCGAACTGAGGCCTGCATTCTGCTGCCAGAGGAATGGAAACAAACGCGTTAGCAATGTCATCAGTGGAGAACCACTTTGCTGCCTTGGACTCAGCTCGTGCTGGAGTTCCAGCATGTCCAGCACGGCAGCGCTCAGCAGTGGAGTCACTTCATTCAATGCACAGTAGTCCACAGTCAATCTCCATTCTCTGCCAGACTTGTACACAGGCCAAGTGGGGCTGTTGAAGGATGAGTGGGTTTTTCTGACCACCCCTTGGCTCTCCAGCTCCCGGATCATTCTGTGGATGGGGATCACTGCGTCTCGATTCATCCGATACTGCCGGTGGTGCACTGTTGAGGTAGGAATTGGCACTCGTTGCTCTTCCACCTTCAGGAGTCCTACTGCAGATGGGTTTTCTGACAGTCCAGGCAAGCTGTTCAACTGCTTGATACCCTCTGTCTCTACAGCAGCTATTCCAAATGCCCATCTGAGTCCCTTTGAGTCTTTGAAATACCCACTTTGAAGGTGGCCTATGCCCAAAATACATGGGGCCTCTGGGCCAGTCACGATAGGATGTTTTTTCCACTCATTCCCAGTCAGGCTCACATCAGCTTCCACCAAAGTGAAATCCTGGGATCCCCCTGTCACACCAGTAAAGGAGACAGACTCTGTCCCCACGGATGTCTTGACGGAATTAATGTACATTGTGAGACTGAGTGAAAAATCCCCCAAAGCAGAAATCCCTTTTGAATTAGGTTAAAAGTCTAAAAAGGCAAAAAAGTCTGTAAGCCAAAGCTGAAGGGAAAACTGCAGGACAGAGATACTGAAGAGACTGATAAAGAAAAACAAAAACTAAAACAAAGCCAGGACAACCTGACGTAGGAATTTCTTTTGATAAAGAAGAGCTAGTGGCAAATGTCACACAAAGTCCATAAAAATGAATATGTATGAGCCTATTGTGAAACTGTATGCATATGTATTTGGAAGAGAGATAAAAGGAGACCTGAAGTTCTCGGAGGTACGCATGCCCTTTTAGTACCTTTGAGGTACGCATGCGTCCAGCGCTGCAATAAACACATACCGGTTCTATGCAACTTTGTAAAAGTTGTCTAGTTCTCTTCTTTTCTCCGCAAGACAATTGTGCACCAGTATCAACCAAAGCTTTATACTCTCATGGTTCTGATGTACCAGGCCAATGAATCCACACAGACCAGAAAACACGATTTTCCCTGGCCTCTACCTGGCTAGAGGACAGGTCCCTCTAAGCATGGCTATCCTTTTTTCCCTGGGCGTATGTCTTGGATGTTCTTTCAAGGGGATCAGACATGTCATCATCATCATACCTGGCAGTTCAGCTACAGGCAACTGGAGCTGCTTTCCTTCTGGTGGCTTCCTTCAATTCGCGCACCTGTTGTGCCAGAACAGCAGTAGGTTTTCCATCCCACCTCCCCATGTTTTCTCCACAATTACGCAGGTAGAACCACAGCTCAGCTTGTGGGGTGTACCTTCACTCACCATCTGGGAAACGTCTGCCTTGAATACCAGAACCTCTGATCTGTACTGCTGAGATTTGGAGAAGGTCTTCTTTAATCTCCTCTCTGAGCTTCTTATGATTCTCCTCTATCTTATCCTCTAATTTCTGCAGACGTGTTTCCACGGCTGCGATTCTGGCATGTGTTGGGCCATGCGCAGCATCTGCCTATGCTCGGAGCTTCCTTGCCATATCCAGCACAGTCTCTTCCTCTCATCCCTCTTCATTATAGCTAAGGCAGAAGCATAATCATGTGGCCCAAGTCGCACAAGTTTTCGCCACATCACAGACGTGCATGGTACAAGGTCTGGGTTCTTAGTTGTCACATCATCTGAGAAGACAATCTCTGCCACTGCCATTTCTCTCAGGCGTTGGGTCCCTTGCTCTATGGTCTTCCACTGTGTTTGTTGCATATAAAGATCATCTGCACACAGGTATCTTTGTGCAATACTTTCCAAGACCCGTGACCAGAGGCTGCATGGATTAGCCCCCCTCATAATTCCTTGGTCGATGACAGGATCCTGTGACAGGGACCCCAAATGCCTCGCTTCAGTGCCATCCAGAATTGTAGCCTCGCCTGCAGCATCCCAGAGATGAACGAACCAACTAATTATGGATTCATCAGGTTGTTGGGTGTAATCCTTCCATAAGCCACGAAGGTCCTTTAGGGAAAAGGACTGAGTATTTGCATCTGATCTTGCACTTGCTGCTTTGACTCCTGATTTTATGTCAGGAGGCATCAAGGTTCCTTCTCCTGTATCACCATCATCATCATCATCCACTGGTTGATTAGTCTTGTCTGTGCATTTCCCACTTCTAGTGCTGGTAGCAACAGCCATGGGTTTAGATGCTGGCTTAGGCTCACTATCTGGTTTGGCTGCTGGCTTCGAGCCTGGGCTGTTGGCTACAGCCTGAGTGACTGGGCTAGCTGATTTATCTCCCTGCTCCCCTGCCTCTGTCTGCTGCCCTACAGTATCTAACACAGTGCAATAAGCATAGGCCACGGCCCAGCTTATTGCAATTAGCCTTTTCTCCATAGAATCGTCATGGCACTTCTCTTTTAGGTATTTCCCCACCCCGGCTGGGTTCTGAATTTGTTCCCGTGGAAAATCCCAGTCTACAGGATCAGAAAATTCCTTCAGGGTTTGGCCTGTATTTTCCTGTATTTTCCCATTGTCCACACCACTCAGGATTTTTCACGCCTGCATCTACTTCTGGGTCAGGAGTCTCACCAGCTCCTCTAGATATCTCAGCCCTCATTCTAGAGAACCTGCAGACCATATAAAGGAAGCTTACCAGATTAAATATCAGAAAGATGGTCTCTTTAACATTCAGGTGAAACTGAACATTCTCAAAAAGTGACATAACAGATCCAAAGGAGAAGAAGGAAAGGAAAGGCTGGAAAGCCTTATTCTCGGCTCCTCCTCTAACAGACTGAGTGTAATTACTAATAAATTCTCAAATGTACTACTGGAATTGGGATGCAGGGTAGGATGAAGAAACCATAAACCATAAATATCGTAAACAGATGCCAGTATCTTTGTAAATGCTTTATAAATCATTATCACCAAGGCCAGCATAACAGCTATTTCAATCTGTACCCTTCTACCGTAAAAATTACGCGTTATGGACAATAATCCTAGTGACCAGAAAGGTATTGAAACCTCAAAAAGGTCTAGAGCCCAGAGCCACATGAAGGCCTGCACCCCAAGAGACATTACAGATTCAAGCAGCATGGCTACTGACTGCTTTAACTCATTAGAGAGTGAGCACAAGCAACACACAATTAATAGAGCTTTTTTCCACCTTTTCCAACAGCGCATTGGACACCAATAAATGTATTTGTCCAGGTTTAGAGCAAATTTGGGGAAGAATCCCCCAAAAGAGCTCCAATGGGAAAGCAGACCTAATCGGTCCCTCCCCCAACCGGTCCGGGAGAAAATACCTCCTTGGAGAAAAGTGGAAAAAGACCTGTTTATTAAACAATAAAACCTAAACAATATCAAACAATAGAACCTCTTGTCCCTCCAAAAGAGATGACAAACTGAGAAAGTCCCCTCCCCGGGTTGCAGCTCACTCAGTCTCTGATCTGTCCCTCCGGTGCTGGAAATGTCGCAGGCCAGGCCCGGTGGGCCACAGGTGCAGCTGCCGGTGCTGCCTGGTGTTTCAGTCCAGATCAGGTTTCAAGAGGTCCAAAGAAAAGGGAAGAAAAACCCAAAAGTCCAGGGAACTTTTTTGCCTCAACTAGCTAAAACTAACTAAAAGCAAAGGAGAGCTCTGTCTCGCTGTCTGTCCATCCACAGACAACACAGTCCAGGAGCAGAAATGTGGAAGAGCGAGTACCTGAAAAAAAAACCTGCTGCTTCTTCTCTCCCCCCCTTCACTCTCTGGAACACTCTTAAAGGTGCAAAAATTATTATTCAACATAAACAGAATGAGACAATTTCGGATAAAAGCGTCATATAGACAATCCAGGGCAAGATAACAGGAGAATATCACAGAAGCCTCAGCTTTTCCAGAAGAGGAAATATACAAAGGATAGGAAATTTGCATGGGGTTTAGAGGATTGTTTTCAAGATTGATAGACAAGTAATGAAGCTTAAAAGATGACAGCAAAAGAAAATCAACAGATATGCTGAAACTGAGTGAAGAGGAAGGAGACTTCAAATTAACTGAAAAGCTGCACAGAAAGCCTCTCTACTTTTTGCAGTTGCTTCAAGTTTGAAATTACAAACTCTAGCAGCACTTCCAACTTCTTTTTATTAATTCTAGAATAAAGACAATCAAAACTGTGTACTCCTGCTTACAGTATGAAGTAAAGCACAGGAAGCCATTCGAGTAAGAAAAATTGTGTTTAGAAGGCTGAGGCAGCCTTAGGGGTAGGAGGAATGGGGAGGCGTGGAAATCAGACCTGTGGCCACCATTCAAGGAGCCTGCAGTCCCTCACAGTGGGTATCCCAGCAGATGGGAGTCCAAATGGAGCCACAGCTGTGTGGGAAAAGTGCCGGGCTGGTGAGCCGTGGTTAGCAGGGGCTCCCTGACAGGTGTGGTATGCTATTGAAGCCTCTAAGGGGTCTTAGTAGCTGGGCGTTGGCCCGGGACCTCTATCCCAGGAAAGGACAGAGTCCCGGAGTCCAGCCCGCTTGGACCCGAGCCACAGGGGAGCCCTCTAGCCTGCAGAGTGATAACAGCTCTGTATAGTGATTTCAGCTCTTGGATTTCAGCTGCTGCTAGGCTTGGCTTCCCCGGGCACAGGCTTCAGGCAGAGAAGAGAGAGTAGAAGAGAGACGCCGGCAGTTCCACGGGATGGTTTATTCAGGAGTACGTGAAAGGCCCAGTGCTACTTCTTCTGGTTAGTAGGGTACAGTAAGCTAGTTTTATACCTTTGGCCAGGCTCCAAACTGGACCAATGGGCACAGGTTAGAGGGTTTACAAGTGAACAATAGAAGGGTTAATAGGGTTTTTTCCTTATAAGGGTACAAATATACATTGCAAGTCTAGGGTCAGAACATGTATCTGCTGCTGTGTCAGCATTCTTATTGTTAAAGTCTCCACGGTGCCTTGGCAAGGCTTGTGGCATTTACTACAGTATGCTGTGTGTGTGTGCCCAACACCTGGCAACAGCAGGCTGGCCCAGATGTGGGAAAAGGCCAAGGAGGCAGCAGAGTGGGAATGGGGCTCTGCAGGAGGCTCTGGTGTTTGCACACCAGGGGATGAGCATCATCCTTTGTGCAACCTGGTGGTTGCACTTCCGTGGGGGATGAGCATGGCCCAGGTGGTCCCTGGGCTCTGGGCTGAAAGGGTGGACAAGAGAAGCAAGGAGGAAGGGCCAGATGCCACTATGAGAATGCTACTCCATCCCATAGGTGACATAGTGAGAGGGGGGTGGGAACAAAATGGTGATTCCTGCTGATCACCCTGACATCTTCAAGACAAGAGGCCCAGAAAGGACTGCACATCTGCCTCCTGGTGTTGTCCTGAATGTGAGCTCATCACCTGGCGTTCATTACCTGGAGGTCTCACAGCTTCCCGCAGGCATTCCACACTTCAGGTAAGCAAAGCTGCTTACCTCACTGTGTTCTTTGGGCCTCTGAAAGAGACTGTCCGCTTAGCTACAGACTGGCAAGGAGGGGAGTCTTACAATACTCTGGATATTTTAGACTTTTATTGGCACTCGGGCGGAAACAAAGTGTACCCTCGCTACTTCTCCATCTTCATCCTTCTGTCCTGCAGGTGGCCCATTTAGGCTGACAGCTTGGAGTGCCTGCAGGCTCCAGTTGGGCTGCAGCCCAGCTTTTCCTCTCACAGCTTAATTCTTATTATGACAATTCTTTCATTTCCACTTAAAAGATACTTCAGAGCTTCCCTAAATTAACAACACTATTCTAAGCGAAACAATCCTCCATTATCTAAGCTATCTACGTTCCATAGTCCTTAAAAGTTGATCGCTATATTTCCTAAGTTTTTAAAATTTCATCTTTTTGAGAAAGAAAAAGCAACAAAGCTTTAAATTGAACCTAACACACACCTCATCTAACCTAACCTAACCTAACCTAACCTAACCTAACCTAACTTAACACCTAAACTGAGCAAATATGAAAAATATCACATTTCCTATCTACAGTCTCTTAATAGTCAGGGCATGGCTGGAGATCTGCCTAAAGATGACACAGCCCCTTTTCCCTCCTCTCGGCTGGCGGGGGATAAGGGCCTCCTCAGGCGCAGGTGTCTCCTCTCCAGTCTTCCTGCACTTGCTTGGCTGAGCTGATCAGAGCAGCCAGGCTGGAGGTAGGATCTCCTGAGGTCACAAAGGGATGCTGCCCAGAGGAAAAAGAACAAAGAAAGGAGCTCTTACTTTCCAGGACACCATCCTCACAGGCTCAAGCAGGATTCCTTGGCTACCAGGAAGACACACAGAGAGCACCGAGGGTAGCATGTCCTCTGCGCCTTCCTGTCCTGGGAGCTGTCTGTGCCACATGGCCCACGCTCCTCATCCCTTCATGCAGGTGTCCTCAGCTGACAGGGCTTTTTGCCCCTTTGCTTTTTCTTACCTGCAGGAGTTCCTGGGCAGACCAGCGCCTGTCCTCGTCTGCCTGCAGGCAGCAGCGGAGGAAATCGTGCAGGAGAGCCGAGTGGTGCCTGGGGTTCTGCAGTTTTGGGGCCCCATTCCTTTCTATCAGTTCAAACACCTGCAGCACATGGATGCAAGAGGACACTGCACCTTCTGCTTTGCTAGCCACATCAGCTCTCTCCACACAAAGCCCTCTTGCTAAGCTGCACCTTACCCTGAGATGGGTTTCCCCCTTGTAAGGAGCTTCCCCTTCCACCATTTCCAGCCCCATGATCCCCAGGGACCAGATGTCCACTTTGGGGCCATAGGTTTCTCCTCTCACCACCTCCGGTGCCATCCAGCTGGGAGTGCCCACGCTGGAGCTGCGCTTGCTGCGCTCAGGGCTGAGCTGAGCACAGAGGCCAAAGTCACCTGAGGACAAAAACAAAGCCTGTCAAAGCCAGCTACCACTGGCAAAGCGGCCAAAACCATTGCCCACTCCAAGCCTGACTGGGCCATGCTGAATCGAGCTGAAAAAGCAGCTGAGCTCTCCTTCCGCGTGCCTGGAGCCAGGCAAATAAGGCATCAGCCACTTCAAAAACACCCTCACCACTCCCACACTGACCAAGAGGCGCTTCTCCCCAGGTGGCACTCACCAAAATGCAAGTGCACGGCACGTGCTGGAAATGCTGCAGCCCAGCAGGGATACCCTCCCAACTTGACAGATCCATCCATGCCCACAAGGAACATTGTTGCTTTTGATGTCTCTGTGGATGACTTGGTGAGAATGAAGGAAATGCAGTCCTTGCAGGCACTGAGAGAGAAAAAGGAGGGAGGGAAAGTTAATGTGCAGGATCTGATTTCATCCCACCGGAAAGGAAGAGCTCGATGGGACTGACGACTTTCTCAGGCAATTGTGAGCGAGGACGCAGCACCATGGTGCTGTCACCAAGAAGAGCTTGCTGCTTCAACACTCTTGGAAGTTTTTTCTCCATTTCCAAGCAAAGGCATCTGGGCTCCCAAAAGCTCCCCCGGCCTTCGGTAGGAAGTGTGTCACCTTTGTCTGGGAGGTGGCATGGCAAAGAGTTTTGGGGAAGCCTAGCGGCAGCAGAGGAGGAAGTAGCACCTTAGAGCTGTTCCAGAATCCGTCGCCATCCAGGCTGCAATGCTATCCTTTGAAGCTGAGTACAGCCCTTTGCCCTTAGCTTGAAATTCTGCCCCCTGCATGCTGACTTCCAGTGGCAAGGAATGTAGGACAGACAGACAGGCTCCAGGCAAACATTGCCAGGCAAAGCTGAGAAGAAGAAGCAAGTGAAACCAAGCGAGTGAGTGAGCACCAGCTCCAGAGGACAGACAGGACGGAAGAGTGCAAGAACGGAGCCTGGGGAGTGCAGGGAAAGCGGCAGGCACTTCACTTCCCATGCTCTTTCTTCTCCTGTGTGTGGTGACAGCAGCAGCCGCAGCAGCAAAAGAAAGGTGAGAGCAAGAAATCTCGGCTCTCTTTAACCTCCAGTTGGCAAGCAGCATCCTGGGCAGGCTTGGGGAAGCACAAGCGGGATCCCTCACCTCCGGACAGACAGCGCCTATCTGTCCTTCCTCCAGGTATACTGCCGCCAGCACATCAAACAAGGTGCCGCCGTCCATGAACTCCATGGCCAGCCAGAGGTCCGCATCCACCAGGTAGCTGAAAGAAGAAAACCATGGCATGGAGAGACAGCAATGGGCACAGCCTCAATAACCCCAGGGCCTGAGCCAGATTTTTTAAACTGCTCTCCAAGCTACGTGTGCCACAAGACATTACTGAACACCAGCTCCACCTCCTCCCGCACTCTGGAGACCAGCAGAGAAATCATCACCAACTCCATTCCCTGCCAGTGACCAAAGGGCATCGTCTCTTTGGGCTCGCATTAACTAGCTAAAGCTACGTTGACACCAGAATACGCCAACCTGTCTAAGTAGGTAACGATATTGGGACTCCTGTTGTCCCTCATGGCCAGGATTTCATTGGCAGCCAGCTCCTCCGACATCCCCTCCTCAAGTGACATGATCTTGATTGCCACCTGAAATGACATTGGCCACCGTTACCTTGAGAAGACGCACCCTGCTGGAGATCACAAGGGGCACGGAGCGAGTGCTGCTGCAATGAGGCAGTGCGCTGGGCCAAAGTGCCTTGTTACTAGACAGCAGAGCTTAGCAGAAGCACCAAAGACCATCCCAAATGCATTCTGCCCCCTGAGCCTAGACTGTACTTCAGAGGAACAGCCTCGGCTGCAGACATGCAGCTGCCACCCAAAAGCTCCAGGCAGAGCTCACAGCAGCGGGGAAAGTGCTCCAGAGCTGCAAAATGGCATGGGGCTGTTGCCACTTGACCTGTTGTCCGCTGCTGGTGTCAAGGGCTTTGTAAACAGCTACAAACCCGCTGGGAAGACAAAAGAAGCAGAAAGAGCCCTTTAGCCCTTGGCACTGAAATTAAGCCTAGGCAGCAGATCTCCCTGGGCTGCCTGCATGCCTTCCTTAGAAAATGCCTGGCTGCAGCATCTCTTCGGCCAACAGCACGTCAGCCCGTGAGCCCTCTGCCGTGCAGGGCAGCCTGTCCAAGGGAACACTAAGGTGCAGCATGAAGACCAAGGGCTGCTGGAAATCTCCAAGGTGCACACCCAGCCAGGTCATTTCCAAACCTAAGGGGAACTCTCCTCCTTGTGCGGCTATGCATGCATGTGTGTGTCAAAAAAGTGAGAACAATTAGAGTCAGAAGACTGTCCTTGAGAATCTGACATTTCTTGAATGGCAAGGTGCTCTTTCAGGCCAGAAAGCTGCAGGGCCAGGGCGTTTCTCAGTTCCTGCTCCTCATTGCTGCAAGCAAGACAATGCCAGCATCAACTTGTCTTTGATGAGGCCATTGGATTGCTCGGAGCCAGCAGTCCAGGCAGGCGACAGGAGGTAATGCCAGAACCTGAGCATGATTGGAGCTTGCCTGACTTCATGCTTGATATTGCACCAGCCAAAGACCTGGCCTACACTTTTGTAAAAGGAGTCGACACCACGCTTACCCTCGTCCCAGTTCTTCAAATGCCGTGTATTTGCTCATTGGCTGGCCCAGACTCACAATGCTCCCTGAAAGACAAAAGCAGCGCAGGGCACTCACTCGCACACAGAGACGCCGCTGCCCAGAGCCTCCCAAAGGCAGCCCTGCTGCCAGCAGCTCTGGGCCCTTTGGAGTCCCTTGGCTTCCAGCTGCTGAGACCAGCAAGTCTCAGGGAGGGCCATCTTCTCCACCTTTCATCAGGTGGCCTTTCCAAAAAGGCCTTGATTTCTTTCAAGTGCAGCATCCAATGCGATAAGCCAAAATGATGAACCCTTAAGAAGGGGGTCCTAAGAGGTAACCAAGGGTCTTTACAGCCTCTGCAGTCACACCCACCATCACTGGCAGGTCCACTGCCAGGGGCACAAAGTGTCTCAGCCAGAGGAGGAGTAAGAACGGGAGCCCGAAAACAGCTGGGGCCAGAGAGCTCCCTGGGGCCTAGTCACTGGCTAGGTGCCAGCCTTCTGCTTAAGCAGAAACAATCTCTGCTTTTGTGTAGTAAATAGGGTTAGGCGCTCGGAAAATCTCGCGATGTTACGGAAAGTAGTAGAGTTGCTCTCCCCCTAACGCCTAGTGATAAAGGATCACCCAAGAATGTAGTCCCCCCTAACATTTGTATCTTTTTACTCCTTACTAACCAATTACAGTAAAGTAAGACCCCCTGACGTAGAGAAAAAACTAGCAGAGTATAAAACCCGACGAGGCGAGACAATAAAAGTCTTGAACCGTCCACCATACTAGTGTCTGCGTGTGTTCTTGGCCCGAGTGACCCTGAAGGTTGTAAGTTGCCGTGCTGTTCCTCAGAGCCAGGTCACCTCACCTTGCATTAAAAGGCAACACTTTTGTCTTTGGCACACAAGGCAGCCCAGGCAGAGCCAAGCCAGGCCCAGCCACCCTCACAGGCAGCAGGAACTCCCTGAGCGCTGCCGCGCTGCCTCAAAGCACAACAACAGGTTCTGCAAAGAGGCCTGAGTGCCTGTGAGACCGAGGGGCAGCTGCTGGCACAGCCTACACCCAGACACGCACACAACACACTGGTGCAGTGGCACCAGGTGGAATTGCAGAACCTGTGTTGAGCTGGGACAAGGAAGGATTGTCCGTCAGAAGGGTGGCTGGCACACACGCCCCGCGGAGCACACGGCCAAAGCAAGGCCTTGGCAAGGTGCTGTCAGCCATCCCCAGGCCTCTCCAGCTGGGGCATTTCCCATGTCCCCTTCTCAAAGGCAACTTTGGCAAAAGCCCAAAGGCTACTTGGATCCAACCCCTCACGGCCACCTCCATGCTCTATGTTTGCAGCTTTCCTGCAAGACACTGACCACAAGGTAGCCATGGGGCTGCCACTATCCAGAAAGAGATCAGAGCAGGGCCCCAGAGCCTCGTTGCTTTCCTCCTCTTGTCTTTCCCTGGCCAATGAAATCAGCCCAGAGCTGGCATGCAATGGTCTGCTCAGAAGCCCGCAGCATGTCCCTTCTCTGATTTGTTCCACGGATTTCCCCTCTCCATGGCAGCCTTTAGGGAGCGGCCTTTGGGAGACGCCTTCCAGCCCTGCCCAGACCCACCCGCCCTGTCCAATGCAGGGCTGCCAAGGATTCTCCTCTCCAAACTCTGCTCTGAGCGGCTGGAAGGGAAGCACAACCTGAAGCTAATTAGTCCATGCAGAGGGCAGGTCCCTTCCAGGGGCCAGTGTCTCCCAGGTCCCCTGCAAGCCTTCAACTGCCTCTTTGGACCACTCCGTCCGCTGAGCACAGGCAGCCTGCACTGACAACGGGCACAAGGGGCTGACTCCTCCACTGAGAATCATTGAATGCTGCCTCCTGTCTGATGCCAAGAGACATTCTCAGGCCCTCTCAGCATCCCATCTTAAATGTGCAACTTCAGAAGCCATTGGCCATGGCTGCCTCGCTTGCCTGACGCAGCACTATGTCACGGCAGGCACACAGCCGCCAGCATCTTCAGCCACCAGCAACAAGGAAGAGCTGCTCCAAAACTGGAAGCCTGGCCCTGCACCAAAGGCAGTGCCAAGCTCAGCTGCCACTTACTGGCTCTGCATGTTGAGGCTGGGGAGGGACAGCAGCTGGAGGCTTGATGTTCCTTTGCTCCTCTTCAGCCTCTTCCTCAATGCCAGAGGCAGCCAGAGGAGCTGCTGACCCTGCTGTTGAGCCCTGCAGACAGACAGAAGTGAGAGAGATGGGCCAAAGGCAATCCCTTAGGAGCTGCTTTCTATTGAGCTGGCAAAGGAGCCAGAAGAAGGGGAAATCATAGACTGTGATCCTAGTGGCACTCTGAGTCATGAAAAGCCAAGGAAGTTGGCTGAATGAGGTGCTACTCCATCTTGCTCTGCATTTCAGCTTCCCTGCTGCCTAGAAGCAGCAAGATGCCCTGGAGCTGTCCCATTTGCCTTTCATCTCTTGCAAGGCTCTTCCCTGGAAAATCAGCCAACAGCCAGTGCTCCCTTTGCTCCTGCTGATCCCACCAGGCACTTGGCCTTTCTTTCAGCCTCCCACGCTGGCACTCCACACTCCACTGCAACAGGCCAAGCTGGCACAATTGCCGCACAATTCTCACCCACCAGCAACGTCACAGCTTCCTTTGCCACTCACCAAAGGACAGGCTTGCCTCCATCTGCGGTTCAGGTGACCTGCAGCGAACAAGGCAAATGGAACCAGAGGCCCTTAGAAAAGTGCACAAGGCAGTCCCAACACAGAGCGTTTCCCTTTCCCACCATGCCTCCAGGAGCAACAGCTCTTTCCCACAGCAAGCAAGAGAACAACAAGGATGCTCTAGTAGGCTCTGTCTACATTTGGGCCTCTTTTGCCAAGAGAGAAATAGAAACACGGTGGTGGAAATGCCCGTTGCTCTTCAACACTCTGAGCTTCTGTTGTGCCCAACAGCTCAAGCAGCATTTTCCTCTTTGTTTTCTTGCATTTTAGATAGGTATTCTTTTAAATGGCATGCCCTAATTCCCATCCCTTGGTTGAAGATGATAGCCCAGCAAAGCTTCCACAAAGGGCCCCTTCCTGCTGGCAGCTCCCTGCTGAAGCAGCCCAGGAACAGCTGCTGGGCTCAGCAGGAAACCCTCCCTGCATTGGACTTTGTGCTGCATGGCCAAGGGAATTGCAGGCTTGGCACACCATCAAAGGGTCAAGTCACACAGCCAAGGCCCCTAAGGGGCAGAATTTGGAGCAAAAGGGGCTTTCCTTTGCTCCGGAAGCGAACCACTGACTTGCTAGAAGTACTTCTGAGGATCTCCCCTCAGAGTCTGCAATTTGCAGCTTCTCTGGCATGAAGCAGCAAGCGGAGGAAATGACAGACTCCACTGCCGCGCACTCTCTCGGGGAGGGAAGGCAAGCGCTGCAGGTTGCACGGCCAATACTCTGCAGCTGCCACCCAGGATACAGATGCCCCCTTTTTAGCTGATGCTGCTGGCAGGACATTGAGCAAAGCGGTGGCATCTTCATGGCCATTTTGTTCCCAAATCAACTGGGTCACTGGTGCCCCATAAAGAGCAGAGTGAAGCAAAAGGCGCGTGATGCCAGCCCCAGGAGAAACCTTTACTTACGAGTCAGCTGGGTCAGGTAGTAGCCAGAATAGACAAGAGAAAAGACCGTGCAAACCGTGGCACAGACCTGCCCCATCATTTTGGCAGTGCTGTGCAGGTTTGCACGCTGAATGCTGCCCAAGGGAAAGCCCAGACTCCTCTCGGGGTGCAGGCCGTCTGCTGAGAACTCCTTGAGCACAAGGATCCTCCTGCAGGGAGCGAGTGGAGGAGCCGCTCTGGACAAGCAGGCCTCGCATGCACCGGGACAACGCTGTGCTGCCAGCACTGTGACGTGGCACCACTCCCTTGACCTCACAATAGCAGCTGCTCTGTGGCTTTCTTGTGCCCAGCAAGCCAACCTTGTGTACAGCTGATGCCAAAGAAAAGCCTGGCAAGTTCTCCTTGCTCATAAAGCAGCATAAAATGTCCTCCCAGTCCATAAGGCTGTGCTCAAGGCATCCCAGGGGAACTCAGAAAATGCACCAACCCAAGCAGCATCCACAGACTCCAAGCAAACATGACTTTGGTGCCAAAAGCTTTGCCTGAAAGCATGTCTCACTTCTTCAATGTCATTTAGGGGGAAAAAGAAGCAAAGATAATAAATTTCCAGGAGTATTTTAAGCTGCAGTCACTTCTTGAGCATGCAGGTGCATGCTGACCTTTGCTCTGACTCACTTTGGAGGCTGTCCTCCCTTTGTGTCAGGGAGACGCTGGCTTAGGTCTTGACACAAAGCTCCTCTGGTCCTGCTTGCTATTTCTCTGGCATCTGATGTTTGCCCAAGCTCCATGCTCCCTGTAAGATTCCCTGCAGAAATTTGGATAGCTACATCCCCGTACAAATGAGATGCAGTCATTCCCTTCTCTGTCAAAATCTTGAGGCAGACCCAGGAGGCATCCTGAAAGTGGAACAAAATCCTGGGTGGGATGGGGAATAAAGTGCACGCAACTCCTCTGCAAACCAACTCTGTTCACCTGTGGAATCATGAGCCATGGCTTAGCTTTCTTTTGTGGTGACTCAGCACAGACATATCGTCTGATGTTCAACAGGGCCGTGTCTTTGAGGAGCTTTAGAATGGGCCCATCAGACTTTGCACTTATAGGATTGGATTGCACTTCCGCCATGTGGAAGATCTGAAGAGCACATGTGAGTAGGAAATAGGTTTGCCTTAGCATCCCAGAACATGTCAGCTATTTTTTACTTTGAGGAGATTTTTCACAAGTAGTGGTGACTTGAAGACATCCCAGGATTTGATTGCCCATTCTGAGTCACAGTATTGCAGGTTGACTTTTTAACCCAACACTTTCAAAACCAGGGATTACCCAAATGGATTTTCTCAAACTTCTACAAATTTACCTCTGCTTTGTGAGCAAAGTTTCCTTACAGCTTTTTGATCAACTCACAGATCTTCTCATTTCCTCTACTTTGGCCTTAAGCACTAAAGCCCCTCTTTTTGAAATGCAGCTAAAATGCAACCATTTCTGCTACTTTGTGTAACTTTTCTTGCATGAGATGGAAGTAGTCAGTTGTGCTCTGCTTTATAGAATACTTCATAATTGTAGGACTGAAAACAGACCACAGGAACTTCTCCCAGAATTAGAAAGTATGTAGAATAGCATTAGAAAGATGCCCTGGCAATATTCATTTTATGCTTTATATGTAACTTTATTAAATTTATACTTCAGAGTAAATGTTACCTTGCAGGATTTCAGCTCAATTATAGGAATTGATTTCCAGCAGTCTAATTTTCCTGTAAGACTGGACAGGGAAGCTCATCATTTAGGAAAATGAATTTCCTACATACATGTGCAGTACTGTCATGTCTGGCTTATTCTTTGAATGGCTCCATCTCGTCGACTGAACCCACAAGAAACTTAAGTTTTTCTTGAAAAGAAAGTAATCTGATCCATTAAATTACAAAATGGCATCTGAAATACCATTCCAAGGTACTATGTACTTCTAGGACCAACAGCTCCAGGGTAGATCCCTGCTGTGGATGCATCCCTCAGAATTAAAATCAAGCATCCTCGGGAATCTCGAGTTTGATTCAGAGATATCATAGGTCAAAAGTCACACCTTGAAACACAGCTCCCATCAGTTTCAAAACAAAATAAAATTCTTCCATATATGTGCAATTCAGAGATGAGGAGGAAGGGAGGGAATGTACTGGAAGATTCTGAGAGGAAGGAAAAAAATACTATAAAACTACTCATTCTTGTTCATTATTCCACCTAGTGAACTCCTTGCTGTTCAATTATTAGAGTTACTTACAAAATGATCAGCCACTGTATTAAAGTTTAAAGGGTTAACTTAAGAGTTATGTTCCCTCCTTCCCATACCACTGCTCTGGGGATGGGGCACATTGTCATTCATTTCTAATGGAGTAGAGGAATATATTACTTCAAGTGGATTCTGTCCAAGAACACAATGCGAGCTATTCTAAGTAGTAATTAAAGTTGCAAGATCTGAGAAATTTGTCAGAACCCTATTTTTCCATTGCTTTTTGATTCTTGGTCCATCAATTCCTTTGACAGGCCAGATTGTACCTGGGACTAAATTTTCAAATACACTCATGCTTCAGTATGTCCAGCTCTCTCAGTTGCTGAGGGTTGGACATTTATACATTTACTCAGACCCCTGGTGCTGAAAGCAGCCTGACTCATTTCATCTCCCCATGCCCTGGTTGATCTCCCCTCTTTCCCCTTCCACCCATTGGCTCTTGTCTCCCACCAGCCCCCTGTGAAGAGCCTGGCTCTGTGTTCTCCATCCCCTCCTCGCTGACACTGCCAGGCTGGGATGAGGAGCCCCTCAGCCTTCCCTGCTCTGGGCTGGACCAGCCCAACTCCCTCAGCCTCTGCTCACAGCCCAAGGGCTTCAGCCTCACCTTGGAGGCCCTTCCTAGACCCTGCTCCAGCTGCCAGACATCTTTCCTGCCCTTGGCAACCCAACCCAGGCCACAGTGACCTGGATAATGCACGTCCTTGATGTCCTGATCACACAGCCCTGGCCCCTTGTCCCCTGTCAGGCTCAGGGGTGGATCCTGTGGAACATCCTTTGGTGGAGGCTGTGGCTCCAGGTGGGCCAGGGGGATCCCGGGGGACAGGGACCCTGCTGGGCATGAACAGCATTGGACTTGTTGGGAGAAACTGTGAGGGGGAGCTGGGGCCGAGTGACCAACCCAGTGACCGCACACAGCCCTGCTGGGATGTCACACAGCCCCTCTGGGATGTCACAGCCTGCTCTGTGATGTCACAGCCCATTCTCTAATGTCACACAGCTGGTCTCTGTCACAGCCAACTCTGTGATGTCATAGTCTGCCCTGTGATGTCAGACCTCTGCCCTGTGATGTCACAGTTGGCTCTGTGATGTCACGGAGGCAGTCTATGATGCCACTGCTGCCTTCTCGATGACCTCACATAACCCACTCTGTAATGTCACAGCCCACTCTGTGGCCTCATGTTACCAGATCATAAATTGTCTCCACCAGCTGAGCTGACACCTGGAGCTTGTTCTCCACAACCCCAGGCCTGTGCAAACCACACAATGCCCATTGTGTGAGAAGGGAACTGGAAGTTCAGCAGCCTCAGTGTCCTGCCAGCTCAGCCAGGCCCACGGGAACATTGGGGCCCACGAGCACCAGGGACCACCAGAGAGTCCCCCAGGACAGAAGAACGCATGGGTTGAGGGGAGGAGAAATATGTTAATGATTTTGGGGAAATGATTATCACATGTGTGAAAAAGAATAGAAAATCACCAAATTTGAAGATGACACCAAGTTGGGCGTGAGTGTGGATCTGCTGGAGGGTAGGAGGTTAAGAATTAGGGTTTTAAGAATGGTAGGAAAAAGCAGGCCTCAGACAGTAAGACAGTTAAATGCTAAAGCAGCAGAAAAATTAGTAATGCAAACGTGAGAAAAGAATAGGCCTATGTTAGGTGCTGCCTTAAGTAGTAACAAGTTTACTTAATGTATATCTTTAGAAGGTTAAAGTTTGTGCCTTGATTCTTATGAACAAGCTATTGTCTTTGAAAGTAGGCCGCTAACCAAAGCTACGTGTGCTTTAAATGATTGGATAGAATTATTGTCAATGTTCTTGTATTCTATGTTTGATTGGCTGAAACGCAGATGGAAATGGCTTTATGATATGCTGTAACATTACGTCTCTTCGGCATTCTGCTGGATTCAGTGAGAGGTTGCATCTGCTGTCTCCATTGTTGTAACAATGTACTGATCTGAAGCTTGAATAAACCTCTCAGACGCTGACCAGAGTATCCTGTTCCGTTCGTGCACTTGTAAATAGTATTGCCAGGGCAGCTGTCCTCAGCTGCCATGGCAACCCTGAGGACAAAGCAGTACCAGGGCTGTTCCAGGTACAATTGCAGTGACACTCCTTGGTGCCACCAGGTGCCATGGCAACGGCCACGGGGATCTGTTCCTTGGTTTGGTGCCATGGCAACCAATGCCCAGAGCCGTTGTGATGGTTGATGGCCATGGAAAGCTGCCCTGGGCCCCTTGCTCAGGGCTGGTGTCAGTGCCCAGAGCCAGAGGGGATCCCTTGCTGGGGCTGTGCCATGGCCACCTGCCCTGTGCCGCGCTGGCCGCTCGGGCACCAGGAACCAGCAGCCAGCGGCACTGCCAGGGCCAAAGGCCAGCTCAGCCAGACACAAAGGGGCAGGGCTGGGCACTGTTTCCATGGCAACCGGCACTGGCGGGGACACCTGGGTCACCTGGCCTGGCAGTTGCCATGGAAACCCCTGGCAGGCACTGAGGGCACAGCCCCTGGCACTGAGACACTGCTGGGCCGGGTGCTGAGCACAGGGCTGAGCACGCAGAGATGGTTTTGTTCTTGCTGAGCTGCAGCACAGCCAAGGCCTGTCCTGCCCCTCCACGCTGGGGAGGGGCTGGGACTGCGGGGGAGCTTGGCAGGGACACAGCCAGGACAGGGAACCCCAACTGACCCCGGGCATACCCCAGACCAGAGCACATCATGCTCAGGGTATGAAGAGGGGGAACAAGGAGGAAGGGGGGAATTTTGGAGGGAGGGCTTTTGCCTTCCCAGGTAACACTTAGGCAAGAGGGGCCCCTGTTTCACCAGTGGGCAGGGTCACTACCAAAGACACAGACACCAACTTAAGGAATTGTGTCATTTATATCATGCACAGCTGCCAAGAATTACAAAAGGATAAGCTCAGCAAAACACATCATCATTAGCAAAGAATTACAAAAGAAGCTCAGCAATCCATCCTAATCCATCATTACATTTTGATGACTGACCCCTTGGTGAAACAATAGAGGTGTTTGTGGCAGACAAAGATTCTGGCTGACTATCATGGTACACCTTACAGACATCAGTAGTACTTTAGTGACACCATTCTTCATTCTTTTTCTCAATCTCATTGGAGTTAGGAACAAGAATTCTCTTGTCCATGGAGCTGGCACCTTTTTAATTCCAGAATAATGCCCCGAGGCCTTTTGCTATTCAGCTTTACCATGCTGTCTGTGGCCAACAAGGCTTGGGGGGGCCCTTTCCCCTCTGGCTGGAAGGGGTCGGGTCCCAGTCCCTGAGGGGCACCCAGGCTCCTGGATGGAATTCCTGTGCAAGTCCCTCAGTGTCACAGCAGCCTTCACATGGAGCCCCGTGGGTCAGAGCATTTTCCAAAGGGGCCCTTGGGGCAAACAGGGAGATCTGGTCTGGCAGGATGTGTAAAACAATATCCTGTCACATCTACTGGTTCTCACACACAATCCTTGGCTGCAGGGACACATTCCCATTGCTCCTGCCCAGGTTTCAGGACTCAGAGTTGTCTTTTCTAGGAGCTGTTCCTTCAGCTGCCTCGGGAGGGCCTTTTGGCCTCCAGACCCACACTCTGGTTCCATTATTAGGGCTGCTGGATCCAAACCCTTTATCTCCACAAACGGTGGTGACTGGAGGCGGATCTCCTTTATTCACAATCGTTCTTAAAATTGCAATATTGATAATTGTGCTACTCTGTCATGGGGTTGAATAATCCAATCTTGTTCATTATTGTTTAACAGAATTACTGTAATTTCTCCTGGATATTCTGCATCAATTCCTCCTGCCATGACAGGAACACTTTGCAAGGCCAAGCTCCAACTGAGCAGTTACCAAAGCAAAGTGTCCTGGAGGAATCTGAATTCCTGTTTCAGAATTGATAGCTCTCATTTGCTTTGAATTTATCCTAATGAATTCCAGTGCAGCCTCTGGGCTGGCCCTGCCAGGGGCCATCACAGCCAGAACATTTTCCCAGGCAGCCCAAGTCTCACTGCCCATGGTTGGATTTGCAAACTGGGGGCAGCTGTGCACAGGGGGTTTCCATTTTCCCCCGTGGGCCATTGTTAAGGGCATGGAGCACATCTGGGAGATGGGTCCTCCATAGGCAAAGGTTCCCATCTCCTCATTTTCCAACTGCTCTTTAACAACTCCTTCACCCTTTCAACCAATCCTGCACCTTGTGGATAGTCCGGTACATGAAAACTCTGCAGGCTTAATCACTGTATTTTTCACAGCAACAGACAAAGCACTCTGCATCACAGTATCAGCAAACCCTGTAAAAATAGCCAATTTCCTCCCTTCCTCCTTTTTTCATTGTATACAATCTCGAAAGTTTACCACTGACAGGGTCCTGGCCAATCCTGTCCTGTAGGGTATTTAGTGTTACATTCCTGAGCAGCCAAAGATACCAAATTAGTATTGTCAGCACTATTTCACATTATTATTATTGTATATGTACATATTGATACATATATATATATATATATATATATATATAAATCTATAAATATAAACATGAAGGTCTTATTATAAATATGTATAAATATGTATGTAGTTATTTATTATATTGATATTTCACTTGCATAAGTGCATCTGAGCTCCAGATTAAAACCTTCTTCTGTTGCTCCATGTGGGAGCATTCCAACAATAATTGTTCCTTCTGAAGGTGCTGTTTCCTATGTACTCTCAACAAATTCATCTTTGTCTGCCAAACTCACAAGGTCTTTTCCTTTTCCATATGCAATTTTTAGATGCATTTGAAGACATCCAGGGTGCAGTTTCTTTAACCCGACTGCCCCACTGTTCCCACGGGGCTCTGACCTCAGCCCACTCCAGAGCCAGGGAACTCCAGGGAAGGGCTTCCCAGCTGGGAATTTCTGACGGGACTGATTCCTCACATTTACACTGAACAAGTGACATTTTGTTGTCATCTGGCCAGACTGTGCCAGTTTTGTTTTACCAGTGGGCAAAGTCAGCACCAAAGACACAGACACCACCTGAAGGAATCAGTGTCATTTTCTGCAGTTCAGAGCAGCAAAGAACCACAAAAGGAGCAGCTCAGCAATGCACCCAACCATCCCCACCAAAGACTGCCTGCAGTGATTAAGAAAGATCCAGCAGAATTTACTCTCAGCCTTTTCCATCCCCCACATCCACACATCAGCTGGGAAAGCTGCAGAGCCACTCCTGGGCACTGGGAATTCCTACAGGTGCCTCCAGCCACAGGTGAGGCTCCAAGCCCGCTGTGAGAGGGCCCAGCTCTGACAGTGCTGAATGAACAAACTGACAGCACTGTTAGTGTGGCAACATCTGGTTTCACCCTCCTCTTGGGTCTCTCCCAAAGCTTGGCCAGGGCTCAAGGAGGAACCAAGGGAGGTGACGTTGACCATTCAGCCCCAAACAAGGCCAGATGTCAGATTTCATGGCCTTGTCTGGCTTCTAAATACACAATGGTCAATACATGTTTCACTAAGGAGTGGCTACCTCTATCACAGTGCTAATGACCACGCATATTTCATCAGGGAGCAGATACAAAGATAACCTTTGCTTGGAAGGTTCATCCAGAGGCCCCCTTTGGCTCAGGGCCTGCTGTCCAGGCCTCACTCAGGGCTGGTGTCCAGGCTTTGGCACTTCAGGGACGTGGTTTAGTGCTGGGCTTGGCACTGCTGGGTGAGCGGCTGCACTGGGTGAGCTGAGAGAGATTTCCAACAGAAAGGATTCTGTGATTCCATGATTCTATCCACTGCATTCAGCTGGGGCTATTTTAGCAGCATTACTTTGCTCCAAAAGTTCCCTACTGCTCAGCTCCTGTGGCCTGAGGCTTCAGCTCCTGGTGCTGAGCTGCTCATGCTGAACGAGACGACTCGGAGAGAAGAACACAGTCCATCCAATTCCTTCTGGGACATGGAGAGGGGAGGCTGTACAAACAGGAGCATTGTCTGGTGTGGCCTCCTCTCTGCCCTTCACGCCTTTCAGTGCTTTGAACCAGCCAAGAGCTTTCTCCCAGAGTGCAATGGAGCAGCTGTTCCTGCTCCCGGGCCTGGCTCTTCCTAGTCTCTGCCCTTGCCTGGTTCTGTCTCTCTTGCTGTGCCCTCTGTTCCCCCAGGGCTTGGTGGCTGCTGCCCAGGACTGTGGCACTGGCACCGATCCAGTGCTCCAGACCCTCCCTTCTGTGCCCTTGGAGCTGGCTGGGCACAGCAGCCTTTTCCATCTGGAAGCTCCCCATGCACAGGAGTGCCCAGCTCCATTCCTTGCACAGCCTCCAGGAGCCCAGGACTGCCATCTCAAGTCCCTGCTGGCACTGGGGGCTCCCAGGTGCCTCAGGCTGCTGTGACACCGCTGCACATGGGAGGGAAGAGGGCAGGGGCTCTGCTCAAAGTCAGCTCCATGCGCAGCTGCTGCTGCTCCTGCCGTGGGGTCATTTGTGCAGCCCTGGCCCAGAGTCAGGGGTCAGATCCTGCCAGTCTCTTCCAGCCCTGGCTGCTCAGAGTTTGGGCCTTGGAGCCTCAGGTGGCCAAAGGCAGCTGCTGCTGGTCCCTCTGTGTGCCCGTGTTCAGCAGTGTTGCTCCATCAGTCTGCCCAGCAATGAGGAGAAGCCTCAGCCCTGCAGGGCCAGGAGCTGCCTGGCTCTGCCTGAGCAGCTCAGCCAGCAGAAAGGGAGCTGCTCCACACGAGAACCAGAGCAGAGGACATTCCTTTGATAGGACATGTTTTCTATTGAAAGGAAAAAAAAAGGGAAAAATGAAAAAAATAGGTAAATTGTTAAAGACAAGAATAAAATGCAAGTGTTAGTGAAAAAACAAAACATAATGTTAGTGAAAAAAACAAAACATAAATGCAAAGTTACATTCTTTGCATTAAGAGGTAAATGATCTTTTTAAAAAGAGAACTCAGTTACTTACATTGTAAGTGTGCTGATGACATGGATCCATCTTACTGACCTCAGCAGTCTCTTAAAAGATTTTGGGCTTTGTTTCCAGCATTGGTGTTTGAAATTGTGCTCAAAGCAAGAGAAAATTGCTTTGTGCCCTTGTAGCTCCAAGCAGGACTAGGAATGGAACTTCTGTCAAAGCCCAAATCCTATAGAAGATGCCCTTCCTTCTCAGCCTGGGAATGAGCTGCACATTCCCTTTGAAACTGTCAGGGATTTCTTAGAGTCACAAAGTCCCACTGACAGCTTTTTGCTCTGCTTTGGCAGTGCAGAAGGGCAATTCTCCATCCATCAGCTCCAGACTGCACTGCCTCAGGAGCACGGCCCACTCGCCAGCTTTGGCCCACTCGTGGCACTTCTAGAGAAGGAAGAAAGTGCAATTGCACAATTCCAGCCAATCAAGAAGGAAGAATGGGACAGACAAAACACCCTGTACAGATCCAGGCGTTCAGCTGGGACTGTGGAGAGTTTGGGTCCTTGCCAGTTGGATGTGTGTCCCCAGCTGCAATCTCTGGGCCTGCAGCAGAGTCTCACTCACCTGCCAAAGCAGAAAGCTCAGGCACTGTGCTCGCAGTGGGCTCATCTGATGCAAAGCTGTCAGAGCAATGTGAGGGCAGAGCCAGCCCAGCTGGGCCCAGGGCTGAGCCCAGCAGAGCCCTGGCAGAGCCCAGAGCAGCCTCAGCACCCACAGAGCCCGGTTGCAAGGAGAGAAAGCAGAAACCGCCATCAGCTGAGGGCTCCTGTGCCCTTGTGCCAAGGCCTGCGGTGCCCAGGCCATGCTGGCTGTGCCCAGAGCTGTGCCCAGAGATGCCCATCCCTGCTGCCTTTGGCACAGAGCAGGAGGACAGGACATGTGCCCAGCCTGCAGCCAGCCACGGCACATCCAGCCCTCAGCAGAGCCCAGAGCAGGATGCTCCTGTGCTCGCTGCCATCTCCCAAAAGCTCTGATCCCACCCTGCCAAGCACACAGGGACCCACCTCACGCCAGCCACGGCTGGAAGAAAAGCTGCTCCCAAACTATGGCCTCAGCCTTCTCCAAGGGCACGGCCAATCCACGCCACAGCTGCTCCCAAGCACTTCCCCATCCACACTGGACCGCCTCGAACGCTTCCTCTGGAAAAACAAACAACACATTATTGAAAAGAGATTAGAGACAAAAAGGGAAAATAAGAAAAAACAGAAAAAACTCTTATCTCTGTCAGGGCCTTGAGGAAGGCCCAACTCCTACACGGTAGGGAAAAACCCAGCCATGGCTGAGGAAAGCCCACGCTTTTTCTCTTCCCCCCTGCACTGCCCTCCAAAATCATGGTGATCCCAAAGCAAACAAGGGCGGCTTATGGCCTCTGACAGCCAATTGCTCAGGGCTTGCCAGCGCCCCAGCCCCTCAGGCTCTGCCCCAGCCTGGCCAAGCTGCCCAGCAGCAGCGCCGCAGCCCCACAGCAGCTCCAGGGCAGCCCCATCCAGAGGCACCTGAGAGCCCTCAGCAAGGCAGCCAGCAGACACGGGCAGGAGTACACGGATGGCGCTTCCTGCCTGGCACGGGGCTTGTGGCCATCTCCAGGCACCGCTCTGGCAGGGACCCCGCAGCTCCAGCCCTGCACAGCCGCTCTGTGGGCAGCACAAAGGCTTCAGCAGAACCACCACAGGCCAAGGGGCTTCTGGCCATTTCCCCTTGCCCACTGCATGCCTGGGCAGCTGGCTGAGCACAAGCACCCTTTTCCCCCTTCAGGGCCTCACCACCCCTCAGCCTGCTGTGCTGCTGAGCACAAGCACCCTTTTCACCATTTCCTGCCTCTTGCCCTGCAGACCCTGGGCAGCAAAGAAAAGCTCCTGGCAGTCTGTGCATCATAACACATTCTAGAATTGATTTATCTACAGTAATCTATAATATATAATAATAATAATTATATATATAATCATATATACTCTAGAATTTATTATTTACAATATAGACAAAAATGGAAAAGAAGAAAAGAAAAATCTTAAAGAAAAGGAAAATTACCCCTGGCGCAGGTTGCCCCGGCAAAGACAGCCTCCCAGATCAGCTCTCCTCCTAAGTCATACGGCAGCGGAGCCAGCCGAGCTCCAACAGGCGAGGCCGAGTCCTCCATGCCCTGCGCAGCTGATCGTGCAGCCTCTGGATGGTGGGAATATGGCTCACGCTGTATTGCCAGCAGGACAGGCAGTGTTTCAAGTGCCAGCTGTGACACGGCACTGCTCTTGTCCTTCGTCAGCCGTTCCAGGGCTCTAAGAGAGAGGAACAGAGGCACGGTCAGAGCCGGATCTGCGGGGAGCCCAGAAGAGCCCCCTGCAAGGGCCATCCCAGCCGGCTCTTGCCATGGCCAGGAGGGAGCAGGGAGCAAGGGGATCAGCCCGAAGCTGCTGATGGCCCACGTGAAAAGCTCAGCGTGCTCTGTCCCCGGGAGCAGAGCCCTCCGCAGCCGGGGCAGGGCTTGCAGCTCTCCCCCCGGCAGCCCGCGCTGTCAGCCCGCTGCCGTCACTCACCAGTGCAGATCAGCTGCAGCTCTTGCTGGCTGCCCCCTCAGGCGCCGCCCGGCCATGCCTGTGAACACAGAGCCTGTCACGGCCCGAGCGGCACAGCTCCCTGCCAGCGGCGCTGCCGGCGCTGTGGCCACACGGGCTGCTGGCCCGGCAGAGCTCAGCCCGGCCCTTGCCGCACGCTGCCGGCCCAGGGCACGGCTGCCAGAGGGCGGCAGCAGCAATGGCCAGGCCAGGCGGGGCTCCACGGCGCCGGGCCCGGCTGGCGCTGCCGGGCCAGCAGGCGGGGCTGGGGCCGAGCTGCGGCGGGCCGGGGAGGGGAAGGGCAGCCTGGGCCGTGGCTCACCTATGAACCTGATGGCCGCCTCTCGCAGGGGCTCCTGTGGGCTCTCCAGGTAGCGCAGGGCCCGGCGCAGGTGCTTGGCCGCTCGGCTTCCTGTCCTTGCCAGCTGCAGAGAGCGGCAGGAGGGCAGGGTTGGGGTGCGGCTCAGCCCCTGGGCCGGGCGCTGCCTGCGCCCACCCCGGCCTCCCCTGCCCGCACAGCCCTGAGGCGCGGCCAGCAGCCGCTGGCCAAGGGGCTCACCGAGGGGAGGTGGCAGCGGGCCAGCTGCTGCCCGGGGAAGCTGCGGTGCCAGCCCGCAGCCCCGCCGGGCCGTGGCTCCATGGACACCCGGCTCGGGCCCACGGGAGCCTGGAGAAGAGCCCGCGCGGCCCAGGGAAGGCAGCGGCGTGTGGGGTGCAGGCTGGCGGCCCTGGCTGCAGCACTGGGCAGGGGCCGCACTGCCAGCCGCACTCGCTGAGCAGCATGGTCAGGGGGCTTCTCCTAGGCCTGAGGCTGGGGCTTGCAGGCGTCCTTACCAGGGCCACGCCGAACCTCCAGGTCTGATCCAGCCGCAGCATGTGTTGGAGATCCTTCCTGCGCAGGAATGTGGCTGAACAATGCAGCGTTTCCCGGGAGGCCTGGAGAGCAGCAGAGACCCAGAAATGGCACCACAGCCCAGGGCACAGGAGCCGCACAGGTCCCTGTACCAAGGCCAGGAAGAGGCTGCAGCCCATGAGGCGCCAGAGCAGGAGGCAGCCGAGCCCCCCTGCCAGGGGGCCAGGGGCAGCCGCTGAGTCCTCACCTCTGCCACGCGCTGGTTCTCATCATGGCAGTGGAAGGAGAGTGGCAGCAGGCTCTGGCGCACGTGGGACTTCAGGGCCTTTTTGTCTCCTTCCGGTAAAAAATACAGTATCTCTCGGAAGATGAACATGGAGCACAACTGCACCTGGCTGTCATCCTGTATGAAAGAAAGGGAGACCTCGGCATCGGCTGCTTCACGCCCACCTGGGCACAGGCCTGAAAATGCACAGGGCACAAAGTTTTCAGGCAGCAGCCGGTGGCCGTGGCTGGAGGTGCAGAGCCTTACGTTGTCAAAGAGCGGCAGGAGCGCCCCAGCCAGCTGCAGGGCGAGTGGGCTGGCTATCGGGGTGCCATTGCACAGGAACAAACTGCTGAGGAGAACCATGGTCATCCTAAGCATGTCGCTGTCATTTTCCTGCAGGAGCTCCACCAGCCTTTCATGCAGGCTCCACATTCTTCCGGCCTGCGTGGAACACGAGTGTGTGAAACGCCATCCTGCTGCCACAGGGCCCAGAGGCCAAAGGGCTGTGCCAAAGCACTCGGGCAGCTGGAGCGGGAGGCAGGAGAGCTGGGAGCAGCTGCCTCAGTGCCAGAAGGGCAGCCAAGGCCAAGCGACTGCCTTGCCCAGCCCCACGCTGGCAGCATGGCTTCAGCCGCTGCCCTCTTCTCACCGAGACGCTGGTTCCGAGCACCAGGAGGCCTCTGAGGGCCAAGCGACGCATCTCCGTGCACTCGCTCTGCAGGTTCTTGGACATGAGCTCCAGGACGCTGTCGCGGCATTCACTCAAGTCCAGGCAGTCCAGGATCTGAAGGGCACAAGGCCGGTGACGGGGGAGCCGCACAGGGCCGGGCCCAGGCAGCAGCACGGGGCGCGGGCACCGTCCCGGGCAGCTGCGGCCACGAGAGGGCAGAGAGCCGGGAGGCAGCTCAGCCAGGCAGCGCCGGCCTTCAGGCTCACCTCCACAAGGAAGGCCATGGCGGCCAAATCCCGGCATGGCATGTCTTTGCTGAGCAGCCCCAGCAGGTGGAATGCAATCGCGGAACACAAGGCTTGGGACGCGTGGTGCATTTCTCTGATAGGAGGAAATAGGAAGCAAAACGCTGAGGCAGCAGGGGTAAACCTTTGCCAGGACTGACTGACAGAGGTCTGGCCTTTCTCCAGCACCCTGCAAGGGGGAGCCGGGCCCTGTGGGAGGTGGTTGCTCTTGGGCACGCTCCTCTCCCAGCCTTTTGCAGTCTCCTTGGCCGTCCCTCGGTGACAAGGCCTTGTGGCCCACAACCACAGGGACTCTGTGGGGCACCCCGGGCGCATGGCACAAATGCCGGGGGCAGCTGGGGAGCAGGGGGTCTCACCTGGCCAGCACGCCCACAGCAAGGTGGTGGGTGTCTGCACAGAGCAGCGTGTCCCAGCCATGCTTGTCTTCCATTGCCACCGCCACATCGTCATAGTGCAGTCGGCAGAGCAGGGCCTTCAGGGTCTGCTCTGCAAAGCTGTGTGCAGAGCAAAGCCCAGGTCACGCTGGGAGCACTGGCACCTGCGCTGGGCACGTGGCAGGGGCAGGAGGACTGGCATGGAGCACCTGTTGGGGTCGGTGGCAAGGCCGTGTTGCTGCTGGCATCCCTTCCAGAAGGTATCGGCCGCCTCTGGCATATCCAAGGTGCTGAAGAGCACTTGGAAGAGCAGGTGCACAAAGAGGCGGGGGAAATGCACGGTCACCACATGTGGGACACAGGGCATCTGGAGGATCTTCCACATCACCACAGTTGCCTGCAAAGGACAGAGCAGCTCGAGCTCAGTGCTGAGGTGTCCGTGTTGCTGGGCGCGAGCGTGGAAAGGAGAGGCCAGCAGAGATACAGGGGGAGCACCGGGCCTGGTGGCTCTGAAGCTGCCCCTAGACCAGGTTTCAGCCCAGCAGGGACAGGCAGCGAGACACCGTGGTGGAGGGAGGCTGGAGAGCTGGTGGAGAGGTGAGCTTGGGGTGAGCAAAGGCCAGTTGCAGAAACTCACAGCCAGGGCAAGGACAGCCGTGTGGTCCCCATCGGAGGTGCACGTGCTGTGCTCTGGCCAGCTGGCCAGCACGTCAAGGAGTATGAGCATGGCCGGCTCTGCAGTCCTGCACGAGCACATGATGGTCTTCCACATGGTGGCAGCAGCTCTGTGGGGTCAGAGCTCTGTCTCAGGGGGGTGTGGGACACAGCACTGTGGCCTGGGCCGCAGCGGGGCGCTGAGCTGGCTGCCAGCCCTGCCTCTGCCCCCAGTCCCTCAGCACACAGGCAGCCCAGCCCTGTGGGGACCGGCCCCAGAGGAGCAGGGAGGGAGCACGGCAGCACGCTGGGGGCTGACATGGCAGGGCGGGCAAAGGGAGGAGCCAGAGGGCCCTGGAATTCTCTGTGTGTCAGACTGCTGGGACAGGCTGTACAGGGTGATGGGCTGCTGAGGCCTGAGCCTTGTGGGCACGTGGGCCCCGTACCTGTCACATGATGGGGCCACACGCAGGAGAGCCATCACCACATCAGCGGGCTGTGCCTCTGTCAGATCCAGAAGGGGCCTGTACAGGTTGTACTCAGGAAATTCGTTGGCCGCGAGCCACTGGTGGATGTACCTGACCATGGCGGGCACCTGGAGAAGGCAGGGGAGACTTGGAAAGCTGCCAGAGGGAGTCATGTGCCCAGCTGGCCCAGCAAAGTACTTCCCTTGCCACCACACTGCCATGGCCTCAAGGCTTCCAGTGAGCAGCAGGCGTGGCTGGGGAGGCCAAGCAATTGCTGGGAGGATGGAAGCCAGATCACAGGCTGCTTACTTGTTTTGGACTGGAAGGACCCTCCTCCACAAGCATATCCAGCAGGGCAGCACTGGTCTTGGTTTTGAAGATGGGAGGGTACGCTCTGAGCACAGCGCCCATGCCGCTGGTCTCTTCCTCGCGAATCCTCTTCATGAACTGGCCAACCACCTGTAGCAGAAGGGCAAGAAGCCAGGGATGTTGCATGGCGTGCTCCGAGCACGGTGCTGTGCTGAGCAGTGGCAACAGGCCCAGCCCGGCTGGGGATGGCTGCAGGTACCTGCGCTGTCCTGCGGAAGAGGCCACGGGTGCGTTGCTGCTCTTGTGTGCGCTGCACGGCGGCACCTGGCAAAGAGCGAGCGCAGCCCGGGCTGAGGGGCTGCGGGAGAGGCCACAGAACACAAGGCCAGCCCTGCGCTGCCCAGGCAGGGACAGCCCCCCGATAGCCCCGGGGCATGAGCACGGCCTGTGGGTGTCTGCCCCGGCCCTGCTCGTCCTGTCCATGGGCATGTCCCCAGGGGACGGGACGGGACGGGATGGGATGGGGCCAAGTTGGCTGCAGGCTCCAGTCCTGCAGCCCAGCTCAGCCGCTCACCCTCCTGCGGTGGATGGAATGGCACCACCTCTTCGGTCCTCCTGCGCTAGGGCAGCTCCAGTGCCTTCTCCTCCTCCTCCTCCAGCCAGAGCAGCTTGGGCACTCTCGAGGCTCTCTGCCTCCATGGCTGTGACCGGAGCGCGCCCCAGCAGTGAACCCAGCCGGTGCTGCTCCTGCAGCGCCTCCTGCGACTTCCCTGCGGGCGGGACGCGGCTGTCAGCGCTCGGCCCGGGGCCAGCAACGGCTCCCGAGCGCCTCTCAGCCGCCCTGGGCCGGCGGCCGGCCGCCATGCCCAGGCGTTCGCTCTTTGGAACGACACGGGGAGGCTCGGGGCCGGCGGCCGCGCTGCCGAGCGGCGGAGCTCGGGCCGGGGGAAGCCGCAGCGGAGGCGGCGGGAGCGGCCGCGCCGCCTGTGTCCTCCGCGGGCCCTGGGAGGAGCCGGGGCCAGGGCTGGGGTCGGGCCAGGCGGAGGCAAAGGGCGGTCCCAGCCCCAGGCACTAATGCCCGCCCAGCAGCGCCACCGCCAGCACGGCCAGAGCCGGGCGCAGGCGAGACCGCGGCGGGACGGCCGGGGCCTGGGCCACGGGGCAGCCCCGCCCGGGGCACAGGGGCGGGCCGGGGGCATTGCCCGGCCCAGCACGGGGAGAGGGAGGCGGAGAGAGGAAGGACGCCGAGCAAGAGACCCCGAGAGAAGGGTGCCCGACAGCGGGGAAAGGCAGGAGAAAGAGAAGAGAAAGAAAGAGAAAGAAAGAAGAGAGAAAGAGAAAGAAAAAGAAGAAGAGATTATTCAAAAGTATCTGTTTGCTGCTGCCACCGCTGCTGCTGCCGCCGCCACGCTGCCGCCGCTGCAACTGAAGCACCGGGGCCGTTTGCTTCCCGTGTCCGTTCCCTGCTCGCCCCACGAGCCCCACGTTCGAGCCCCGTGCGCCCCGGGGACAGCCCCTTCGTCTGTCCAAACACGGGAACTTTGCAGCTTTGAGCCTGATGCAGAGCCCTGACTCCTGCACACTGGCACAGCAACCCCCTCGCTTGCTGCTGTGCATTGTCCTTGCTGAGGGTCAAACACTGTCGGGCCACCTTCCCTTGGGGTAGGATTCCTACCTGACCCCAGCACTGCACTTACACCTCCAGTGCTGCTTTCCTGTAAAAACAGGGGAAGGAAAACTGTTGTGGCTCATGGTATTTTAGAGCGTCTAAAAATCACTTAAGTCACCGATCTTAGAGGTGAGGCGCATCTGGAATTATTGGGATGCAACATGGAAAAGGGGAGCATAGAAATAAATAGAGGAAAACATCTTGGATTGTTTCTTTCATTTTCATTTCACTTCTGGAAAGCTGTCACAGCCATTCTTCTTGAGAAATCTTTTCTTAGGATTTCTCCTTGCTGGAGCTCAGAGGCTTACCAGCAAATGTAAACAATTATTATCTGCTACTGTGGAATGCAGCAGGTTCACCTGTGGTTGGATGGTCAGCAGATGTTTGGATCTGCTGACCATTCACAGGCAGGACTGCTATCGCTCTGCTGAGACACAGAACCTTGTTTATTCATTCCTTTCTATCTCTCTCTTAGCTTAGCAGCTTCAGAAGAAGCCTCTGCCTTTCTATCTTTATGTAATATAGTTATAATATTATATATGTATCATAATATAATAAATATAGCCTTCTGATCATGGAATCAAGATTCTGCCTCCTCCATCCATCTACAAACCCCTGCCTTAACGGCAACAGAAAGCTGTTTCAGTTTTCCAGGAATCTTCTCCTGTCTGCTCTTCCCAAGAACCTCTCCTGGAGAACAAGGTCGAATTTCTGTCACAAGATTTGCCACCCGGAAATTATGCCACTGCTGAAGTTTTCATTGTGACTCTTTGTGCTGCCTTATGGCAAATTTTGGGAGGAAACCTCCAAAAGGCGACCATCTAGAAAGCAAGTTCTAGCAGCCCCTCCCCCTACTAGTTCAGGAAAAAACTTCCCTGGAGAAAAGTGGAAAAAACCAGTTTATTTAACAAGTAAAGTATTCACAAGCATGAAAAATGAATAATATTAAATAAAACCTCTGAGAGTGCTGAAGAGATGGCAAATTCAGAAAGTCCTTTTTGTGGGTTGTACTTGTCTCACTCGGTCTCTTCTAAGTCCCTCTGGTGCTGGAATGCAGCATCCCAGAGCTCGGTGGGCCACAGGTGTGAGCTGCCGGTGTTTTTCTGGGTTTTCAGTCCAGAGCAGGTTTAAACAGTTCCAAGAACAAGGAAAGTCACAGTCCGAGGAACTTCTCTGCCTAAGCTAGCTAAAGCCAAATTGCTGGACCTGGGCTGTGAAGGCATCGGGAAATTTCCATATCTGGGTTCTCTCTGTCCCAGCAAACACCAGATCCGGATGGTGCTGGAGCCAGAACCTGGAAATTCCCAAATCTTGGCTTTCTGTGCCAGCAAATCACTGAACTTGGGCTGTGCCAGCACCAGGAAGTTTTCAGATCTGGGCGCTGGCACTGCCAGCAAACACCAGACCTGAGTGGTGTCATTGCCAGTGACAGAAATCTGCCGGATTTGGGCTCTGCTGGCACCAGGAAATTTCCAAATCTGGGCACTGGCGCAGCAAACACAAAATGTGGGTGGTACCATACCCAGTAGCAGAAAGTTTCCAGGTTTTGGATTTCTGTGCCAGCAAATTGCTGCACTTGGGCTGTGCTGGAATAAGGAAATTTCCAGATCTGGGAACTGTGGTGCCAGCAAACACCAGTGAAACCTTCTGGTCCTCATCTGGACTGTTGACAAGTGGTTTCCCTGAGAACCAGCTCTGGCCACTTTACAGACGGAGACTGCTTTCATCTGGGGCTCTGGAAACAGAACTTTAAAGAAGGCAAACACAACAAACAGGACGGCGTGCACAGTACAGAGAGCGAAGCAGAAAAAAGCCTGGGTCCAGGGTCTAGCAGGGATATTTCTACATTGATTTATGGGGAGGGATTAAGGTGGGATCTGAGGGAAGGATCCAAGAGGAAGGAACAATTAAGAATATTACAATTTTTGCAGTAAAATGTGACCAATGGTAGCAAAGAGAACTCAGAACTTTCTAGTAACAATCTGCATAAGTGAACAAGAGGATTATGGGCGGGAGCTCCTGCTCACCCCAACTAAAGAGGGTTTTCCCAAGGCCTTAAGCCAAGATCTCCCTCTTCTTTTAAACCAACCCAAACACAGCAGATCTGGGCAGTGCTTGGTTTTGGCTTTCTGTGCAAGAAAATTGCTGCATTTGGGTTGTGCTGGCACCAGGAAATTGCCAGATGTGGGCACTGGCAGTGCCAGCACACACCAGATCTGGGTGGTGCCGGTGCTATCACCAGAAAATTGCCGGGTTTTGTCTTTCTGTGCCAGCAAATTGCTGGACTTGGGCTGTGCCAGCCCTGGGAGATTTCCGGATCTGGGCACTTGTGCAGCAAACACCAGATCTGGATGGTGTGTTGTAGTGTGGTTTTATACTTTGTAATACTTTGTAATAGTTTTGGTTTTGAATCTCTCTGTATTTTTCCCAAATGGTTCATCCCAGATGGTACCCCCCTCCCCTTACCTGTGTAATCCCTTTCCCTTGCTGAGATCATCCCCAAATCCCCACCCTGGCTCTCTGTCAATCACTCAGCATCCATCCCCTCCATCTAGAAGGTTCGGTCCAGGATGTCGAGTGATTAACCAGGGGCCAGGGGTCAGCCCCCAAGCCTTGCCCCATATGCTGTCCTAAATGATCCATCCCCCAGTGCCCACCCCTTAGGGTCCTCTTATTGGTCAATAAAATGTTCTTTACTTTCAGTCTCCACCTCTCTTTAAATGTAACCTTGGCACATCTCCCGGGGCTCTCGGCAGGAGCCCCCTGAGGTGTAGGGGCTCCTTTGGGACTGCTAGAATAAAACCTTGGATTAAACCCCTGCTAAGAGCCGGCCCTTTATCTTCTACCAATGTCTCTGGTGTCTCTTGTGCTGCAAAGGCGACCAGCCCAGGTACCCTCAGTACCCTCGGGGCACAGAGAGTGTCTCCCCATTGTCGGCCATGTCGGGGCTGCCCCCCGGTGCTGCCGACTCGGGGACTGGCCCGAGGGTTTCCTGAGAGGCTCCCAGAGGGACAGAGACAGTGGTGCTGGTGGCAGCACCAGGAAGCTGCCGGGTTTGGCTCTCTTTCCCAGAAAATTGCTGCATTTGTGTTGTGACAGCACTGGGAAATTGCCAGATTGGGGCACTGGCAGTGCCAGCGCACACCAGATCTTGGCAGGGGATGTGCTGCCACCAGGAAATTGCCAAATGTTAACTTTCTGTGCCAGGAAATTTCTGGAATTGTGTTGTGCAGGCGTCTGAAAATTCCAGATCTGGGCACTGGCGGTGTCAGCAAAGACGAGATCAGAGTAGTGTAGGCACCAGGTATTTGCTGGTTTTGGCTTTCTTTGCCGACAAATTGCTGCACTTGGGCTGTGGTGGCCCAGGGAAATGTCCAGATCTGGGCATGGGCGGTGCCATCAAGCACCAGGTCTGGGTGGTGACAGTCTTGGCACCAGGAAATTGCTGCATTTGTCTTCTTTTCAAAAAAATTGCTGCCCGTGGGCTGTGTTGGAACCGAGAAATGTCCAGATTGGGGTACGGGCGGTGGCAGCAAAACACCAGATCTTGGCATTGCCAGTGCCGGCAGCAGAAATTGCCAGATTTTGGCTTTCTTTACCAGAAAATTGCTGGACCTGGCCCTGCCAGAACAAAGGGAATTTCCAGATCTGGGCACTGGTGGTGGCAGCAAACATCAGATCTGGGTGATGCCAGACCCAGTAATATTGGAAATATCTTTGTAGAGAATTTTTAAGGTTTTATAGAAGGGTTTCTATAGTATGTATACAAGTGTCATGATTCATCCTTCCGAAAGGGTTTTGTGATGGTTTGTGGGCTGATCTCAGAGTACAAAAAACACCAACACGGTACACGGGGTTGCAGTGATAATCAAAACAAATGTACCTTTCTTGAATAACCACAGCAAAACACATTGAGGAGGAACTGGGGGAAAAGGGAAAAATAAGGAAAAAGGGGGCGGAAGAGAAAGGAAGGTATAGAGCTACCAAAAGTTTTACTAGGCCGGGACTAGACCCAGAGTTAAGCAAGCACATGTAGCCAGGTGACATTCTGTAACATCAGAAGCTGGCAACCATGAGGACTTTGCTGTCAGAAGGTTCCAGGTTGCACTGGGCCCAGAAGTGTTTTTCCCTAAGGCAAAGCAAATTGAAATGTAAAGTTTAAATGACTATGAAAGGAAAATGCAGAATAATTTCTGGAAAGGCAGCGTTGTCAATGATCATGCAGCCCACCAACAGCTAGAGCTGAATTCAGAATTGCTTTCTTCCAGCTTGTGTAGGAATTCATTCCACTGGCAGGCACTGGGTCCATGGAACAAATGATCCCCTAGCTCTGGGCTGAATGGCACCCAGGCTGCAGTACAGATTGGAGGAACCCTTGTCACTTGTTATTGGCCTCCCAGTGCACTCATCCTTCTGCAAACAAGGTGCAAACAACACAGCTGGACTGCTGTCCTGGGTAAATACACATACAGGTGACTTTGCCAAAGCAGTGCATCTTTCCCAGTGAAATACATGACCTCTTCTTACCTATGGAATTGTGATTGAAGACACCTGTGAGCCAGATCTGTGGGAGATTGCGCAGGAGCAAAGCTTTGGGGTTTGTGCACACTTATCTTGGTTTCTTTGCTCAGGCCTTTGGTGAGCACAGAACACACCTAGGTAGAAAACCTTTGACTAGAAAGGATCTTTTGGATCCATTGTCCCCCAACTGGTCAACAGGTGACCCTGTGTAATGCCAAGTAACAAAGAGCAGCACAAATGACACAAAGAAAATATGGCCAAAGAGGAAGAGGAGAGGCCCAATGAGGAAAGGATGTACTGAGACACTGGCACATTGAGTGAGCTGCACTCCCATAATCTCTAGCTAGCAGGTCCTGGTCTCACTTCTCTTCTTGGTTTATTTAATTTTTTTTTATTTACTTTTTTTTCATCATCAAAATAAAATATACAATTAAAAATATGTCATCAAATTTTAAAGATACAATCGAATTAATTCACATTAATTCAAAACTACATCTAAATATCAGAACATATGTATATCTGTATCTATGAAGACTAATGCATAAATCCTATTCTTCAAACACTCTTCATACAGGAGGCAGCTTCTTCCTGAGCTTGGAGGAAAGAGAGCTCTTCTGGATGGGAGGCGAGGACTTTGTGGGTGAGGGAACATCGGAAGTGTCCAGAGAAAACTTCTCGGTAAGACTGTAACCAGTCAGACCTGCAAAATGGAGACACAAAGTTTAACAGAGGCCACCATGCAAACCTAAAGCATCTGAAGCTCCGTATTTCCTGGGACACATTTCCTGCCAACTTCTAAACAGCTGCACAGGGAAACGTGCTCCTGCTGGCAGACACTTAAGGCAGGCCAGGGCCAAACCCTGAGCCACTTGCCAGAGCTAGCACAGGCACAGCCTGGCCTCTGGGCTGCCCTGGGACAGCAGGGAGCCCAGAGCCCTGTGCTCTCCAGGAATGGCTCAGCTGCACAGGCACCCTCCTGCCTCCTCTCCCTGCCCCACAGCTCAGCAGCCCTACAGCTGCAGGGGCACTGGCAGCAGCACAGCTCATTGCAGGGGCACGTGCAGGGCACAGCTGTTCCCTGGCAATGTGCACAGCCTCTCTGGGCTGCCCACAAGACCCTTCCTCCCAGCAAAGACTGGCCCAGCTCCCCCCTCACCTCTGTGTGAGGCTGAGCCATGTTGCCCTTCACCTTGTCCTCAGTCTGGAGTTGCTTCAAGCCCCCCATGCCAGTACTAGGAAGGGCAATGGAGAGAGCAGGGGCAGATGCACACCCTTCCTTTGGATTTTGTCATTTTTGGCACAGCTAAAAAGGCAAATTCAGAGTTGTCCAACTCAGCGCTTCCTCAGGTCTCTGGAGAACATCTCGCCTTCACCAGCCCAAACATTTTGGAGAGGTTTCCCGCACATGTGGAGGCTTGCGGCAGCACTTTCTTCAGCTGGGTGCCCATCACCTTGTAGAGGGCAGAGGCGAGCTTGGTGACCACGGTGCGGACACTGGCGCTCCGCACAGGCAGCGCCTGTTCTCCAGGCAGGACCAGAGCACGGGCAGGGCGTCGTGCTGGACAACTTCAGGGCTGCTGGCATGAACCCACTGCACAAGCACTGCCGGGACAGAGACACAGCTCCTTACCCACCAGCCTCCATGCAAACAAGGATCTACCTCTGCTTTTGCTTCTTGCAAGCCTCTCTGGCCAAGAGCAGCAAAATAGCACACAGAGCCCCACGACCCAGAAACAGGCATTGCAGCTGATCATCCTTGAAACAGAACCACCAACCCCTCAGAAGTGATTTCTACAACCAGAGCCTTGTATCTGTGGCAGACTCTGCACCTTTACTAAATCATTTCACAATCTGTTTCTGCATGAACAATGACTGAAATGTCAAACTTCCTTTTTATCCATTAACAAGTTGTCTAAACCTACACAGAAGATTTTGGAAATGCACCCTAGAGAGGCAGTGGAGAGATTTCTAATAAAAGGCATGATTCTAATTTTGTAACTTTGATGTCAAGGGCCAAAAGTCTCATCTGGCTCTTCCCTTTGCTCTATGGCACACAGCAAAGGGCAGCATTAGAGCACACTTCAAAACTCCAGCCCACCAGATATGGCTGCTGCTTGACAGCTGGATGAGAAACATCAGTGCCGAGCTGGTGTCTTTGGCAGAATGCTTTTGTGGCTTCCAGCAAAGAGCTGTTGGAAACCTCAGGGTGTCTTAGAGAATTACCCAGACTCCACTGCCCTGGCATTGGAGTATCTCCACATTTTAATGGCATTTCCCCTCCCAGTGTTAATGGCATTTTTCCTTATAATGTCCACTGAAATAGGGGCAGTAGAGAGAGAAAAATAATACACAGGGGACTGAAATTTAACCAAAACACAAGTGTTTCCTAACACCATTGTCTCTGAAAGCTGCTCTCTGCTCATTTTCTGAACTATATCAAACACAGAAAAAAATTGACTACCAACAGGCTTCTTGCATGGCAAATTTTGCTGAGATATCAAAAGCTGAAATGTGCTCCGGAGACCATTCTTATTGTCTGATCAGGCAAAATGTTATGCAGTAGCCATTTATTATTCTGTGGTGGAAGAGACTTCATTTTCTCTATGCTGTTAATCCACCAGCACCTTAATGCAACAATTCAACATTGAAACATCTCCTGAAAGTACCCAAAACCAATTCTGCTCAGCAGGAAAACGGTTATGGTACCCATTTTAAATTGGGAATTCATTTGAGTTTAAATGTCATTAAAGAAATTGGTGACTACTGAACAGGAGGAACAGCTGTCTGTTCCTACTAAATCTCAGAGAGAACATTTGCTCTTTCTAAAGTAGTCCTAATTTATGCTTAATTCCTTTCTTTGAAAAAGAGATCAAAAGACGTGCAAAACTAAATTACCTATTTGCTGGAGATCTACTTTATTCAAATGCTCTGTAAAGGGTCTTTGACATCCTAATCACTGAACATGCCCTTTTGAGATTGCCAATGAAGATACCAAGTGTATTACACCTTGCATTTAAAGATGTTGGCATAATTAGCAGTGGATTTAGTCCCAGTTCATGCAAGGCTATCAGTTGTCTTCTCTACTATCTATTGAGATTATAATTTTTCCATTCCTTGGCTACTGCTGACATAGCAAGCTCCTCTGAGGAATCAATTATCAGCTGCATTCGTAGCATTTTGGAGTGCAGACACAGGAAGACACTGTTTGCACATCCTGAAATGCTCAGTCCAGTGCCCCTTGGAGAGCACAGGCAGGGAGCCCCAGCATTCTGCTTCGGCCCCTGCGCCCCCAAAGCCTGCCTTGCACTAAACCTGTGAGACCTGTGTTGAGTTTTGACCTAAGCTGTGACCCCCAGGCTCTGCACTGTTCAGCCTCAAAATTTTCCAGGAGAAAAACAAGGATTCTGTGAGAACAAAACAAACTGATTCCCTGAAACAGGATTTGCCACCATTTTCCCTTGAGGATCACAGACATCCCTGGGCTTACAAGAGAGGAGCCAGCTGGGGTATTTTTAGCCCCTCCTCCTCCCGCAGGTGGGTTCTGAGATGCCCCAGTGAGAGCTCAGCCCGCAGGCCGAGCTCTGCCCCCATCTCAGATGCTGCCCAGCTCTGCAGCAGCCAGGGAAAACCTGCCAAATCCACCTGCCTTGGCTGTTGGGCAGCAGGGACAAGCTGAGCACCTCCTGGTTTGGAGGAGCTGCTCTGCTGTCTGCTCACAGGCATTCCCTGTAAATACTCCCTGGGAAAAGCTCTTGGCTCAGAAGGGGAGGCCGTACCTGTGATACACTCGGTGACATCCAGCAGAGCTTGGCCACTCAGGTGATTCCATTGGTAGCTGAACTCTTTCAGCAGTGACACTTTATCTACAAGTGAAACACACGTTTCTGCTCACTTTTCTCAGGTCATAGGAGAAAGGACAGTGGGGAGGGAAAGGGCAGGGCCAACCCCATTTTATAAAATAAAGTACATTTCTGCAGATTTTTGAATCCTTTTCTTCTTTCCTTCCAGCCTGCTTGGCAGGGTTTTAAATTCCAAAAGAAAAGCTCTCCTTTCACATTTGTAAATCCAAACTTGTCTGCTGTACCAGGAGCTGTGTTAAAACATGTCACATCAGGGACCCTTAAGAGTTCAGTCACATGGACGCAGTGAAAAGGTTTTGCATCCCAGAGCAAAAAGGAAGAGCCCCACACTTGGGTCACAGAAAGGCACTGAGTCAGGCAGTTCCTGAGTTCACAGAACAGCTGGGGAGGAGAAAGTGGAAACTCCTCTTGAAGACCTGCCTCTTCAACACTCCTTTTTCAGGCATATTTCCCCAGTGCAGCATTCTCAGAGCTGACATAAATCTGTGTGACAAAGGAACTTAGAGCAGCCCTTGCCTATGTAGTTAATTGCTGTGGCCATCTTGCCCCATGCAAAACAACATGTGGAACAAGGCATCATTGACAGCTGGGTTTATACCTGTTTGTTGTAAAGAAATGAACTTGGTGAATCATCAGTTCCCCCTTGAAAATAGAAGACAAAGAAGAAAAGTGGAAAATAGGCAGCTAATGCCTCTAATGTAGAGCCTTCCAGGCGGCTGCTCTGCAGAAGCTCTGATGGGTCAGTGTCCCTTCATGCCAACAGCAAAGCTGTTCATTTGGGAAGTCAGACGGGGCCCAAGCAAACTCCAAACCCCCTTTGCCTCTGAACTGTAGCAGAGCTGTAGTCCAGGACTTGCTCTTCAGACAAGCAGCACAGAGCCAAGGGCTCCTGGGACTGTTGGGAAATGCTGATCACATTCCAGCCTGTTGGGAATGGTGCATAAGGACTGCACCTGCACGGCTTCTGTGGGTGTCAGCTGGAGTGTTCCACAGACAAGAGCAGCTATCAAGGCACTCAGCGCTCTCTTGTGCAGGAGAGACAGAGACGCAGTTGAGGAGAGTCCCTGCCAGGGCTCAGCCTTACCCAAATGAGCAATGGATTCTTCCAGCGCTTTCACAGCTGCCCCACGAACCCTGGGATCCTTTGAATTCAGGTTCTTTGTTATCCCTTCCACCAAACCAATGATCACCGGGTTCAAGGCATCTTTCAGGGCTCCTGTGATTTCAGCCAGCACGCCCAGTGCCCTCTGCTTCACTTTCTTGTGGCTGTCAGATATTCTCAGGACAAAATAATCAAAAACCTGTGAAGAGAACAAGCAACGTGAAAGCTGGATTCAAATGTCCTTGTTTGAAGAGTGATGTAGCAGTCAGCAATGTCAAAGATGAAAGTGATCCTTTCTGTCAGGTCAGCACTTGCTTGCACAATTTCACTGTTTTCCTGTGGGCCACTCACTGGAATGGTGGTGCAACCTCATGCTGGTTGAAAGATTTTCTTCTGTTTTTTTGGAGGTTTGGCTGGGGACAGAATAGTTCCTATGGTATTTCTCTCCATCTATAAGTCATTAAATCAATTCCATTTATTAATGCTAAAGACTACCTTTGCTTTGAATGCAAGCAGATGTTTACAATGCCTGGTTTTCTATACAGTTGCCTCAAGTACAGAGGGTAGTTATGATTTTGCCAAAACTATGGCTGGAGGAGATCTAAGTTTTCTTCTGTTTGTCTCAGAGGCAGTGTCTGGAGAAGTGCAGGGCTCTGATCAACTCTTCCAGGATCCAGACCATTTCTCTAAGTAACAGGTAGACTTCTGAAATGTAATGTGCTGTACAGCTCATTAGAGCAGGTTCAGTCCCTTGACAGCCACATTATCAGGCACCTTTCCCTGGAAAAAGGGAAAAAAGCAGCTACTGGGAGGAGAAGGCAGAGATGAATCTTTAGCCGTTTTCCTCCTTTTCCAAAGAGAAAAAAAGACCCCCAAGAAGGGTGAGCACTGTCTTTACCAAGAGGAATAGGAACAAGGATGGAAATGAGCAGCCAGAGCTATGCCTGTGTAAGACAAGATGGAGTATATAGAAGTATTCTTTAAAAAAAAACAACTGGGTTTAAACCAACCCAGCCTGATACTTCTCTTCCCTATGCAAACCCATTTGTGGTCTAGAGAACAACTGCCATGCTTTCAGGGGCTGGATTCCCTTCACTTCACCCAACTGGGAGTAGGAGACAGCAGCAGTTACACCAGCAGAAAATTCTGCCATCATCTGATGAACAGCAGCAATAGGCACCTGCCAGACAAATACAGCTGGGCTGAAATAACTTGTCCTGAAGCCTGGACCTGAATTAAATTTGTCTGGGTAAGAGGGACCAGCGTGTCCCAAACAGCCAGGACAGAGTGCCAAGACACACTGAATTAACTTTACTGCTACAGGCTTAGGAAAGGAGCTAAAGGAAAGGAGCAGTGAAGATACCCTACATACTTGGACAATGTTAGTGGAGATGAGCTGGGGGCTGGTTTTGCACAGGTCTCGGAGGAGTTCCACTCCTTCCATCCTTGTCTGAAACCCCTTGGCTTCCAGGAGATTGTAAAGCTTCTGGAGCAGCTCCGTTTCTTCCACAGCTGGAGATGACGTGACCTGGGCTTTTGCACGGTGTAGGAGGTGTCCATCAGAGGTAGATTTCACCCTGAAAAATAAAACCAAATGAGGACCTGGTGGTCATAATTATTGTAGCATGGCATCCCCGTCGAGGAAATAATTAGCATTGACTCCATGATTCCAGAAGGCTGATCAATCACTTTATTACACTATACTATACTATACTATACTATACTATACTATACTATACTATACTATACTATACTATACTATACTATACTATACTATACAGAAACTCATCGCCCTTACAGACAGTCTGATACAGACAGACCAGATTGGTCAATTGAATCCAAAACACCATCACCAGTGGCCAATTAAGAAATTACCCTTTGGTAAACAAATCTCCATAACACATTCCACATGTTCACAACAGGTGCAGCAAGTGAAGATAAGAATTGTTTCTCATTCTTTTCTCTGATCTTCTCACAGGCTTCCCCAGGACAATGCCTGGGAAAGTTGTGCCTGCTGCTCTCTATGGAGAGAGCTGCAGCCACAGATAATACCTTCAGTTAATTGTGAGTAAAACATCTTGAGCAGCTTTCCTAATTATGTGATTTCAAGCTGGAAAGTCATGAGGCTCTGAAGAACAATGTGGACCTCATGACAATCATTATGGGAAACAATCTGCAAGAAACATTCTCACCACTGCTCACTCAGGAAAACCAAGGATGAGATGCATCTGATTTATCTTCAGATGCTGTCAGGGCACACAGGTCACATTGCTTTGTGGAGAAAGAGAGACACTACTGTCAAGTTTAAATGCCTCCTCATAAGGGACGTGTGTGTCTTACAATAAGGAAACTCATCACTCTGGAGAAGTGTCTCTATAACCAGGCATGACAATCTGGAAAAGTAGCTCAGATGCATCTGAACTGATGGACAGGGCCATATTTGAAGGATTCAGAAAATCAGTAAGAGAGATAAAAACAGAGGCCAGACATCCCAGAACTATGCTCACATTTCATTTGCTTCCCTGGAGACTGGATGCACAGCTTAACAACCCCACTGGGAACAATTCTCCTGGATCAACCTGTCTCTTCCATAAGCACAGGAAGATGCTAGCTGTGCTACTGAGGCATGTGGTCACTTTCCTGCCACTGCTGAGCAGGACAGAGCTAAATAAATCCCCTCTGTTATCAGAGGAGAACAGGTACAAGTAGCTCTGCAGCTGCCATGAAGAGACAGCAAGGAGCAAATTCCTGTCTTAAATGCTGATTGCAGCACAGGGGAAATAAACCAAACATGTTGTCCATCCGGCAAATTACATGAAGGACAGGAATATCAAGACAAAAAGTCCACATTCAGACACCTGTTGACTGAAGCTGTTCAGGAATTGCCTTGCTCCTTACTACTCAAACTTGACAATGTTTGAGTGTAAGAAAACCAGGATTTAGCCAGGCCAAACCACACGTATGAGAACTGCATCTTTGTGGAATGGCATCTTGCTTCCAGACTGACATTTCTCATTAAAACATCCATCTGAAAAAGACTCCACTCAGAAGAAAAAAAGCCCCAGTTGCATTTACTTGTCCCAAGTCAGGCAGCAGAAACTTGGCCCACTCACAGCCTCCACAGCACTGCCCTTGCCACTGCACTGGATCGTCTGAGCTGCAACCAATGAGTGTCTTTTTGTCTCTCCATTTTTGTGGAAACCCCTCCAGAGAAGTTGTGTTCAGCACAGTGCAGAAGTAGACATTTTTTATCCTAGAGCATTTGTAGGGAAAAGGAAACAATCTGTGGCATGGTCATCTCTGCCAGAAAGTTTTTCCTGAGGAAGAGACATGCAAAGCTTGTCGTGTGCTTTGTCTCATCTGACAAAAGCGCTCAGTACCGTTTGCCAGAGACAATGTGGCCTGGGGCTTCTTTGAGCCATCGTTCCTCTCCTTCAACGGCCTCCTTGACAGATGGGCGCTCAGCCTTCTGGTTTGCCATCCCCTACAAGACACAGAGAAACCCCATCAGTCTTTGGAGTATAAAACAGGAAATTCTCTGTTGAAAACACAAGTTAGAACCAGGATCCCTGCTACCAAGGCTTAGGGAAACATTTCCTTACAGTTGGAAACAGACCAGAGATTCAGTGATGCCAACTCTTTCTTTTCAATAGCCCAAGGCAGGTTATGGGTGCTACCAGACTGAGCAGCAGGTCCTAAATCCCCAAATTCTTTAGTCCTGAGCATAAATGGGAATAATGCAAACTGACAGGCAACAAGTGTTTGTGAAAGAAGCAGCAGAAATCACTGGACTCTTTGGGGGTTGGCCCATTGTGTTGGAAGTTGATTTGGTTCGACACTCACTCTCCCTGTGCCTGCACAAAGGCAGGCTCCCTTCTGTAATGTTGATAAAAATAATAAAATCCCCCCCGTCAAACCAACAAGGATTTTCCATTGTATGCTGCTGAATTCACCAAGCTTCTTTCCAGCTCCACAGGGCTTGACAGCAGGGCAGTATTCCCAAAAGACAGACAGTAATTGTAGTAACTAGGATTGACTGGGATATCTTTTGTAAATTTGGAAATTTTCTTGGCACTACTACTTCCAGTGTCCTTTGCAAAGACTCTGTTATCTTCAGAAGCACAATTCTCACTTAATTGCTTACAAGGGACAGAGTACGGAGAGCATGGTGGGGCATTATGCTTAAATGTAAACCCATTTTCTCTTTCTTTCCCTTTCCTCTTTGAGACCGATATTGAAAATATTCAAAACCCCACTTTTTCCCCTAATAATATCAGTTCCTTTGGGGCCTGTTGATGAACAGGCTGAGGATTAACAGCTCATTCCCAGGAGCAAAATGATTCAGCAGAAGAGGAATGAGCTAAAGACAGATTGGGTATGTTTGATCTCATATTAGCAGTGGCAATACTTGCACAAAGGAGACATTTCTCCTGCCAAGCACTTACTTTCTTTTTAATTCTTGTCAGAATATCTTCCAGGTCACGGGGGGAAAGAGATTGTTCCAGAAGCATTTTCAATTCTTGATGACTCAGCAACATCTTCACCATCTCCTGTCCATAATGCCTAAGGAAGGAAGGATGGAAGGACAGAAGAAAGGCAGGCAGGAAGGCAGGCAGGGAAGGCAGGCAGGAAGGCAGGCAGGAAGGCAGGCAGGAAGGCAGGAAGGCAGGCGGCAGGAAGGCAGGCAGGAAGGAAGGCAGGCAGGAAGGCAGGCAGGAAGGCAGCAGCAGGAAGGAAGGCAGGAAGGAAGGCAGGCAGGCAGGAAGGAAGGAAGGAAGGCAGGAAGGCAGGCAGGAAGGAGGCAGGAAGGGAAGGCAGGCAGGCAGGCAGGAAGGCAGGAGGAAGGCAGGAGAGAGGAGGCAGGCAGGAAGGGAGGAAGGAAGGAAGGCAGGAGGAAGGAAGGAAGAAGGAAAGAGGAAGGAGGAAGGAAGGAAGGAAGGAAGGAAGGAAGGAAGGAAGGAAGGAAGGAAAGGAGGAAGGAAGGAAGGAAGGAAGGAAAGAAAGAAGGAAGGAAGGAAAGGAGGAAGGAAGGAAGGAAGGAAGCAAGGAAGGAAGGAAGGAAGGAAGGCTTCCAGGAAGGAAGGAAGGAAGGAGGAAGGAAGGCTTCCAGGAAGGAAGGAAGGCATGAAGGAAGGAAGGAAGCAAGGAAGGAAGGAAGGCTTCAAGGAAGGAAGGAAGGAGGGAAGGAAGGAAGGAAGGAAGGAAGGAAGGAAGAAAGAAAGGAGGAGGGAGGGAGGAAGGAAGGGAGGGAGGAAGGAAGGACAGAAGGAAGGAAGGAAAGAAGGAGGAGGAGGGAGGAAGGAAGGAAGGAAGGAAGGAAGGAAGGAAGGAAGGAAAGGAAAAGGTGAACAAAAAAAGGAGTGGTAACAGAAGAGGCTGATACCTAAACTCATCAGGTGCAATCCTGCACGGAGAGGCATTACCTATCAGCAAAGAGGGAGATTTACCTCACTTGAACTGCACAGTGCTGTCAGCTGAACACAAGAGGCAAGAGGAGAATGTGGACAACAGAGAAAAATACCATTTCACTCTGAAACTCTGGGTGTGTTCTGGTGGCATCAAAGGATCCCAGGGAACAAGCAAAACACATCTGCTTTGTTGTCGAGCCTATTAGCAGTGTTTGCGCCACTGCACAATAATTTGCCTTTCATTAATGGCAGGGAAACCAGGACAAAACACCTCAGCTGCATCCATTTGACTATTCTTATATGTGTATGCACAGGGACAGCTAGTTGCTCTGGTGTTCTGGCAGCTATTCATGGGAAATTTAATCACAGAGGAAGGGGATTTTGGTGGTTGGGTGATTTTGCCCACTAGGAAACCACAGGTTTCTCAAGAAGAAATGTGGAGTTCACTGAGCACACAGATAACAGCATTCTAGAAATCTGCAGAACAGGTTTAGAAAGACTGAAGTGTTGGCTAAAGACTCCTGAAATATTTCTTAGGAAAGTCTGAGTTAATGAGAAATGGATGTTTGGGATCCTTCAGTGATGAACATCAGCAACACTTTGGCTTTGTGTTTTCACCTAAGGCCAACAAAACTGTTGGATCTGAGATGAGCTCTTTTGGTCTCGTAAAGAATCCTTCAAGCACCGGGAAAAAGTTGGCAATGCTCCATTTTGCTGGCCAACCTCAGGTTTCCCAGTGTGCAGCCATTTGCCCAGGCAACCCAGAGCAGTGGTCACAGTTGCCAAAGTGACAGAGCTCAAGCAAGAGTTTGGACAATGCTCTCAAGCACATGGAGTGACTCACTGCACATGGCCAGGAGATGGATCGATGACCCTGATGGGCCCTTCCCACTCAGCAATTCCTGATTCTATGACCCTTATTCACACTGTGAGGTAACTTCATATTCCCTGTAGTTTCCACTCTCGTGTGGTTTCACCTTTATAGCCCAGACACAAAACAGTTTTACTGTTTTGGGAGGTGAATGAAGATCTTACTTGTGTCCTTGTGACAGTCCTGAGCAAGCTTACCTGCAACGTGTGGCA